>JASDQU010685582.1:4712-14722 GCA_032191745.1 Picea mariana | reverse complement strand
GGTGACATGGAGCCATGTGGTGGTGAGTTGGACTTTGACCAAGAAGGTCTAAAACTTTGGAAGGTCATAACTTTTGATCTAGACCTCAGGTTTTAGCATGGTGATAGTCATTAGAAAGATATAGATGAGAAGAATGAGATTATTAATCCAAAATTGGATATCAGTGGAAATGAAGGAAGGTTTTCTTTGAGGAAATGAAATGGAAATTTTGACACCCCACTAGCCTAAAAGAAGTTAGGGGGTTGGGTGTGTTACAACAAGTCCAGGCGATATGCATTCTCAACAATTTGTTCCAGAATAGTTTATGAACCATAACACAGGAGTGAAAATTATTGTGTTGGCATTTGAAGTGGTTCTTGTCTAGAAATAAACACACATGATCTCCTAGATGAAAGAACAATTGCATGTGATGCTCGTCATGCCTCTATTTTTCATATTCGTGAGATGCTTGCAAGAAAGCTACTACATAGGTATGACGTCGTTCTATATTTTGGATAAAATATTGCGCTGAGTGTTGATCTTGTTTCTGGCATCCATACCTATAAGGAGTGAGAGAAAGGGGCATCTCAGAGGGTGCAAGAGGCTGAAAGAAAAAACAAACTTCGAAGGGAAAGAAACCAGTGGAGGAGTGCATGGCTCACTTGTAACTATATTGGAGAATATGAAAATAGGTGTTGTAATTAATAATGGCCTCCACAAAATTTTTGAATGGTATTCCATAGGGTGACCTACATGTTTAAGTATATCTCCAATGGAGGGATGTGATGCATCTATCTCAATATCCGAGGGTGGGTTCATATCCAACAAACAAAGAACATGTGTAGAGTATAATGGAATATGAAGCGAAGCAAGGTAGCACCCAACCTTTCCCAAAAAACTCTTGAGGTCATGGGAATTGGAGTGTGTTGGCCATTGTTCCAAAACTTGTATGCGATATGGATCTAATAAAACCCCTGTTGTGTCCAATATGAGTCCCAATTACTAAACTGATGTTTTTTCAAAACATGATTTATTCACCTGAAGTGTATGTTCCCATAGTAGATCAAGTATGTTGCGGATGTGTTGAAGATGTTATGTCTAAGAAATATTGAATACCAATATCTCATCAAGATAAATGACCATGCACTTACCCAAATGATGTTTTCCATTCATGTGAACTAAATGGTAGCCAATCGTCCAATCCATCTTTGTGAAGTAATAAGCCCCTTGTAAGTGGTCCAACAAATTCAATCTGAGGTAGGGGGTAGTGGTTTGTAACAATAGTTTTATTAGGGGAATGATAGTTGGTCCCTAGGATCCATTCTAATTCATCCTTGTTTAAGATAATAAAGGTGGGGGACACACTTGGAGACGATGAAGGTGGAATAAGGTCTGAGTTCAAAAGTTGACCAATTGGGCATTCTATCTCAACAGCCTCTCGAAAAGCATTGCAATACGATGGGGCATTGGGAAAAGAATCACTAGGAATTAAATCAAGTGTGTGCTCTGTTAGCGATAATTCTTGTCATGGGCTCGAGAGAATTCGGGTCTAGAAGTTACACGAGAAGCGCCCGAGCACAGCATGGAAAAATCTTGCTTTATAGCTTCCAATCAAATGAGCGGGTGAAATTACGTTGTCAATGGCTCGGATTCATCCATAAGGATAGATCAACGATCATTGGGATATAGGGGCTACCAAGTTAACCGATATATAGTTTCAAAGAAAGCACCTATATTTCAAGACTAAATCTGGGTCGTCCGATTCAGTGACGCATGGTGCAAGATCTAGTCACGTCAGCATATCGATATTCGAGAATTTGAAGGGTAAAAGTCCCTCGTCATCTCACATATCGAAACCCCAAACCCCGAAACGCCGATAAGTGCCTTTGAAGCTAAGCCTATGGTCCTAGCACCTGGTCACGTCAAGCAAGCCTGGTAATGGAGGACACGTGGTGCATAGCTGAGCCACGAGTGCGGCCATTCGGGATTTTCACGTTGGAAGCACCAAGGTCCTCCTAGCCGTCCATCCATCGATGAAACTCGGGCGCATTGGACTTAAAGGGGGGAAAATGCAAAGGAATGGGTTAAAACCCACTTGTCCTAAGATCGGGATGAAAATGCGTCTATGTTTAAATATAAATTAGATCTGGACGACAGGGGTTAGAGCACCCAGATCAACGACACACATTGGATTCCGGAGCCCCCCCGCCTTTCTACCTTTAGGCGGAGGCGGGGGGGNGCCCCCCCGCCTTTCTACCTTTAAGGAGAGGGGGGGGTCTGGAATCAGAGACGCATCTCTCCGACGGCTGTGATTAGAGAGCCCAGATCAACGGTGCACATTGTATTCTGGAGCCTTCTATCTTTCTGCGTTTAACCAATGTGGGCCCCTTTCCTATCGTGTCATCTTTTGTACCATCCTTCTCCTTGCCATCTATTCTCCTCCTAGCCGTGCGATGAGGCTCTCTCCCTTTAGCCCTTTCTCATCATCCACTCACCTTCCATGCCTCCTCGTCCCTTGCCATGTGTCCCGCTCCCTTCCATGACAGCCTTTCACTACCACACCCATCCTTAGACCCTCTTATCTTCTACCACCTCATCACCTCTCATTTCACCCTCATAGGGTTGATGCCATCACCTCCCTTTCCCCTTCCACATCAAGCGTACCAGTTCCTCCACGCCTTATCCATCAGACTATCCAACTGTTCCAGGTGGCAGCGCGAGGGGTCTTCCACGTCCCAGAGGGAAAAGTTGACTGAGGTCATTCCCAATCCCAAGGAAGCAGTTATTATTGTCGTGAAGGTGGTTGGACGTCATCTTCTTCCATAAATAGAAGGCCAGGAAAGGACCAAGCATACAAGCAGACTGATAGTCCTTCCTGACGGAGATTGCGTCTGTCAAACCACTGCAGGACAGTCAGGAGTCCCATCGCGTCTGTCATAAGTGCATGATCATCCAGAGTCTGCATGCACAGACTTTCAGAAGACATGCAAACACAAAGTTTTTAATGCAGCTTCTCGTTTCCGTTGCTGTTGTTTTGTTTTGGCTATATGTAGGCATTTTTTCCATTTTGTACAGGATCGATGGTTGAGCATAGCTCCCTACTGTAATGTTTTAGTAGCTATTTCATCTTTCAACTTGTGTATCTGTGGATGATATTTCTTGTTTTATGACAGACAGTTCTTCTTACCCCGTCTAGTTTTTCATCTTATGCTAGGAGAGTTTGTGATTGACTGAGTCGCGCGAATTGTTGCATTTTTGTTATGATAAATGATTTATCGTGGCATTGTTCTATTTTCTGGTTATTTGTATTTAAACGCAAGAAGACCTTGTGTTTGGATGCCTTCTCCTACAGTCTGTTAGGAACCCACTTTTTATAACAGACCTTCGCACTCTTCTCATACAAGTCTTCCGCTTGTTCACCCTTTACTACAACTCACTGTTTGAAATTTACACAAGACCTCACTTGCTCATGCATACCTGGCCTGGTTTTAGAGTTGGAACACTACTGTTTTGAGTTTTGTTCCATTTGATCACCCATCTATAAAAAAGTTTGACATAAAATTGATGGGCGTCGGGCTCTACCCCTGCTAGCAATCCAGGAGTGACTTTCGACGCTAACATTTTTGGCGCCGTTGCTGGGGACGAAGTTGAAGATTCTCCCTGGGCAGAATGACATTGAGCCTCTGATTCTGAAGGTGCATCATACATCAGAGCCCTTAAATATTGCTACTGTGCACCTGGTGACTCCACTGTGGCGACTCCGTTGTTTCCACATCACTGTTTCAGCTCTGACTACTGTTAGCACACCTGAAAGCTGACTCTAAGGAGATTTCTCAAGAAGGTTTTAGCAGTTTCTTTCTCAGCCTGAGAAGCTTCCTGGGGTAACGACAATGTTAATAGCTAGCCTTTGATGATGAGAAAGGACCAGACACACTTGAAGCTGCGCATATTTCACCTGGCGAATCCATGATTCAAGGATCGATTGGTGACTCCACTGGTTCGGTATGGAGAAAATTCTGGCTCAAAGGTTTGCTTTCTGTGACTTTTCTCAAATAGTTGGTTTTCCTAATGCACTTTTTGATAGAGACATCTGGGAATATTTCCTCCCTAAATTTCACACAAAGGATTGGGAGGTACCAGCTGAGCATTTACTGGACTTCCATGAGGCTATCCATAAACACAATATCACGCATGAGGATGTCCAGATTAAACTCTTCAGGTTTTCCTTGAAGGGAGCTGCTGTTGAATGGTGTCGGTCTTTTCCTGCTGCAAGCATCCACTGTTTAGCAGGTTTTCATACAGATTTCAATTCATTTTGCAAAGACTACTATCTAGTTGTTCAGTTGTTTGAAAACTGTTGTAAATATTTTCTTCGCTTCATGAAGCCTCCGTCGGCCCTGAAGACCATGTGCATGATAAATCCTTTACTATGGAGGAAAGAATTTTCCATGAAAAAATAAGGCTGTTGAATGATATCAATTGTGTTGGCTCTAGAATGGAAGTATCTGACATCATATCAGATGCCTCTATTCCTTTATAGGTTCATAATGATCAACATGCCTCTGGTGGAAGTTGTGATCTTATAGAGAAAATGTGGTCCGTGGTAGATGACTCACTTGGATATCGAGTTGAGGTAGATATTCCTAGAAACCGTGTTTCTGAGGACAGAGACCTTCCCGTTTGTAAGGAAGTTTCTCTGAGTGAACTAATGATATCTCTCATTGCCCAACATGCAAGGTTGAAATATGAGGACAATGGGGAGGATTTTCCAATCTCCAAGGTAGATGTTCTGGATGGCTCTCTCGAGGAGAATATTGAAGATCTCTTAAGTGCCTTAACATCTGTCCCTGATGACCTTGCTGTCTCAGAACAAAATGATAAAGTGTTAGTTGTGTAGGAGGACTGTTCTCTTTTTCTTCACGAGATATCCCATGATGTATTTACATTTTGGATTGAAAAGGAGGATCCAAAGATTGTTCCTTTTTTGCAAGATCAAGGAGCTTGGTGCTCACCCAGCTTTAACGACTATTCAGTTGAGGAGCAGTAGGGCCCCACGTCACAGATTGATGACCTGGGTAGAAGCCAACCCGTGTATGATAGCTATGAATTAGGTTCTGAGATGGACACCTAGAACTTCCAAGAGAAAACTGTAGAGCCTTCTCCTCTGTTCACAAATGAAAGACCATGTGAGGAAATCAGCCCCCCTGAGAAGCAAATTGAAAAGAAGAGCTTTCCCACAGGTCCTATCTATGATAATTATGACTTTGGCCCTTGGGAGAGACAAGAAGAGGCACCAGAGGAACCAAAGGAGCATTTGAAGATGCAGTTTACAGACTGCGCAGAGCCAGTCAGCGAGAAGCCACCGCCTGAGATAAATCAGCCTATGTCAGCTGTCCACCCACCTGTGCTTACCATGGATATTCAACCACACAGCCACAACTGTGTAGCAGAGGAAGCTACCTGTCGCCCATTTTCTGGAGTTTTCCACTAGTCCTATGAGCCTGTGAAGGAATACATGGAGTCAGATTTCCTTCATAAATTGGAGCCACCCTATTTCATCTCAACTCCAGACTATAAGAAGGAGTTGATGAGTGTGACCGTTCTGCTGTCATGATTACACCATTTGTTAGTGATCATCAATAGAAGGAAGGAGAATCTATCCAAGAAGCTGCTTGAATGGCTATGGTGGAAGTTTTCTTTCACCTAGCCCATATAAAATATTTTATTAGCATTAGGACTGTATATAAATCAGCTCCTTTGAGCATGTAGCTTTTTTATGTTACTTTTATTTTTCGGCCTGTATTTTCAGAAGCGAGATGTTTTGAGCATTACTCCATAGCCCAACAGCAAGGCACTGAAGCTGCAGAATGAGTTCTTAGAGCATCAAAGGGATGAATCTATCCCCCATGGATCCTAATGTTAGTGATAATTATTGTCATGGGCTCGAGAGAATTCGGGTTTGCAAGTTACACGAGAAGCGCTCAAGCAGAGCATGGAAAAATCTGTCTTTACGGCTTCTAATCAAATGAGCGGGTGAAATTATGTTGTCAATGGCCCGGATTCATCCATAAGGACAGATCAATGGTCATTGGGATATCAGGGCTACCAAGTTAACCGATATATAGTTTCAAAGAAAGCACCTATATTTCAAGACTAAATCTGGGTCGTCCGATTCAGTGACGCGTGGCGCAAGATCTAGTCACGTCGGCATATCGGCATTTGGGAATTCAAAGGGTAAAAGTCCCTCATCATCTCACATCTCAAAACCCCAAACCCTGAAACGTCGATAAGCGCCTTTGAAGCTCAGCCTATGGTCCTAGCACCTGGTCACATCAAGCGAGCCTGGTAATGGAGGACACGCGGTGCATAGTTGAGCCACGAGTGGGGCCATTCAGGATTTTCACATTAGAAGCACCGAGGTCCTCCCAGTCGTCCATCCATCGATGAAACTCGGGCGCGTTGGACTTAAAGGGGGTAAAATGAAAAGGAATGGATTAAAACCCACTTGTCCTAAGATCAGGATGAAAATGCATCTGTGTTTAAATAGAAATCAGATCTGGACAGTAGGGGTAAGAGCACCTAGATCAACGACACACATTGGAGTCTGGAGCCCCCCCACCTTTATACCTTTAAGCGGAGGGAGGGGGTCCGGAATCGGGGACGCATCTCTCCGACGACTGTGATTAGAGCGCCTAGATCAACGATGCACATTGGATTCGGAGCCCCCCTGCCTTTCTACCTTTAAGCGGAGGGGGGGGGTCCATAATCGGGGATGCATCTCTCCGACGGTTGTGATTAGAGCACCTAGATTAGCTGCACACATTGTATTCTGGAGCCTTCTGTCTTTCTGCATTTAACCAACGTGGGCTCCTTTCCTATCGTGTCATATTTTGTACCATCCTTCTCCTTGCCATATGTTCTCCTCCTGGCCATGTGATGAGGCTCTCTCCCTTTATCCCTTTCTCATCATCCACTCACCTTCCGAGCCTCCTCATCCCCTGCCATGTGTCCCACTCCCTTCCATGACATCCTTTCGCTACCACACCCATCCTTAGACCCTCTTATTTTCTACCACCTCATCACCTCTCATATCACCCTCATAGGGTTGACGCCATCACCTCCCTTTCCCCTTCCACATCAAGCGTACCAGTTCCTCCATGCCTTATCCATCAGACTGTCCAACTTTTCCAGGTGGCAGCGCGAGGGGTCTTCCACATCCCAAAGGGTAGAGTTGACCGAGGCCATTCCCAATCCCAAGGAAGCAGTTATTATTGCCGTGAAGGTGGTTGGACGTCATCTTCTTCCATAAATAGAAGGCCAGGAAAGGACCAACCGTACAAGAAGACTGATAGTCCTTCCTGATGGAGATTGTGTTTGTCAAACCACTACAGGACAGTCAGGAGTCCCATCGTGTCTGTCATAAGTGCACGATCATCCAGAGTCTGCATGCGCAGACTATCATAAGACATACAGACGCAAAGTTTTTAATGCAGCTTCTCGTTTTCACTGTTGTTGTTTTGTTTTGAATATATGTAGGCATTTTTTCCATTTTTTAAAGGATCGATGGTTGAGCAGAGCTCCCTACTCTGATGTTTTAGCAGTTATTTCATCTTTCATCTTGTGTATCTGTGGATGAGATTTCTTGTTTTATGACAAACAGTTCTTCTTACCTCGTCTAGTTTTTCATCTTATGCTAGGAGAGTTCGTGATTGACTGAGTCGTGCGAATTGTTGCATTTCTGTTATGATAAATGATTTATCGTGGCATTGTTGTATTTTCTGGTTTTCTGTATTTAAACGCAAGAAGACGTTGCATTTGGATGCCTTCTCCAACAGTCTGTTAGGAACCCATTGTTTATAAAAGACCTTCACACTCTTCTCATACAAGTCTTCCGCCTTTTCACCTTTTACTACATCTCACTGTTTGAAATTTACGCAAGACCTCACTTGCTCATGCATACCTGGCCTGGTTTCAGAGTTGGAACACTATTGTTTCAAGTTTCTTTCCATTTGATCACCCATCTATAAACAATCGTGACATAAAACTGATGGGTGTCGGGCTCTGCCCATGCTAGGAATCCAGGAGTGACTTCCGATGCTAACATGCTCAATAGAGTGAGATGGGGGCAGTCCCATGGGCTGGGTGTAGACATATGCAAAATCATGGAGCAAGGTATCCATGGAAAGGGGTATAGGTTTAGTTTGGTTATCTTGGTTAATGGGGCGAACCAAGCACAAAGAGACACATTGGTTTAGATTGACTTTCTTAATGGCCACTTTTCTGGTGATAGACAGGGTGGATTTAAGAGAATAAGAAGTAAGCACATAGGTGTTCCCCTCATGTTGAAAGTGGGAAGGTGTTATAACCCTAAATTGCATTGGACATGCATACCTGGCATCAGGCCATCTAACTTACAATATTTTCCAAGCCATCATTGAACAAGATTCTCTAAAAATCATTGTTGTAAAGGTATACGTTCCCTGCACCATTACTACCCACGTACACATGCCTACTGCCCCACTACAACCCACGTACACTCACAGAATATCGCAAAAAATGAAAATTGCATAGGATACTAGTTTTTGGCCTGTTACATAACCGTTTGACCGGCCATATCCAGTTAACCCAACTGTTACCATCTCTTTTTTCGTATAAAAGAAGGGGTTGGGGTCCTATTTCAAAAATAAGCATGAGAGCATAGAAACTCCTCCCATTTCTGTATTCCCCCTTTGCCCCAATATTTGGAAACCACATTGTGAGTTTGAGCCATAATTCCCTTCTTCTCCATTGCAAGCCTTTTTCATTCCCCTAGTGAGAACTGAAGAGGAGAAGGATATGTTGAAGTAGTTGGTGCATTGTGAAGAGGAGCCCAGGACCGAGTTCGAGGAGCAGTGCTAGTCTCATATTGTAAGTGAATTTTGTGAGATTAATATAAAGAAGTACTTTTTCCGTCCTACCAAATGACATCTTAAACTTATATGACTTGTTTACATTTCTTGTTTATGATGTCTAACCCACTAATCCATATGTAGAATGCACGCTTGTAGTTTCTTGTTTGTATTTTAGTGAATGTAGGTCATCCTTGGGAGGAGACTTGCAGTCAGGAAACAACTAAATGCAAAGGGATCGACACCGGGCGTGGAGTTTAAGGTATGCCTACCGGATCCCATATACCTTGTCTTTTATGTATGATTGTGGGGTAATGTCAGGATAGTTGATAAAAAGTAGGATACTTTAGACGGTTAGCTATGCCTACATTTTAGAACCCTAGTGTAGTCTGTAGAGGGGTTTTCCCTCTATAGAAGAATTGGAGACCATACTTGGGAATCCTCTAGGGTCTTTGGGGATATTTCTTTTTGGGTGCTTTGAATCAGTTTATTTACTGTTTTCTGAGTTTTTGTAAGCTTCTGTGTCTTTAGGGGATGCTGGTCTTCCATACCAGCACTCCCTTCCTGTGATGGACTATTGGTTTTCATTGTTTTGGAGGATTTATAGAGGTGTACGCAGCCTATAGTGGGCCTACATGTGTGCATACGCGCCCTGCCTTTAGATAGCCCGTGTACATACGCTAGCTGTTGAAGTATCAGTAGCGTGCCTGTGTTGAGATTTTTTTTTTTTAAGGAGAAGCAGTCATTCTCTTCCCTGTCAGAAGTCACACTTATTAGGGGTTTTCTTGATCTAGTCCTGGTCTTTTTTATAGTAGTCTTTATCCTAGGTTTGACTTCAGCATAGTTTTTTCTTATCGAAATATTTCTTTTGTTTTCTTTGATAGGGTTTTTAGACAAGTTTGTGAGCCTGTTTTGATTTGTCAGTTTGGTATTGTCAGTGACTCCCTACAATCTGTGTTTGGGATTGAATTCATTTCTTGGTCTTGACTTGTGGTCATTTTCCCCTTTTTTTCTTTATAAGAAAATAAAATAATTAATTTTCAAATTCGTTTTTTGAAGCATAAAAAAATAAAAAAAATAAATCTTTCACTTCTTTGTTTGGTAAAGTAGTTTAGGCTAGTTGTTTCATTTACCACGGAAAAA
>JASDQU010685580.1:17493-28364 GCA_032191745.1 Picea mariana | reverse complement strand
AGGACAAGTGGGTTTTTGACCCATTCTTTTGCATTCTAACCCCCTTACAAGAAATATCGCTAACATTTGGCTCCATGGGGGATAGAGTCGTCCCTGTGATGCTCTAAGAACTCTTTTTCAGATTCAGTGCCTTTGCTGTTGGGCTATGGAGTCTCTTATTAAACTAAAAAAAACAAAAACAAAAACAATATTTACAAAGAAAAGAGCCGACTGCGGCTCACAAAAAACATTTTTTCCAGAAATGCCCATTTACTGGGCCACTAAAAACTTCTTTGCCTTCCAGATCCTGCAACCTGTAAGTGTTGTTCAAAAATACTTCAAGGATCTTGAAAGGCCCGAACCAGAGGGCATCAAATTTACTGTTTTTGCCCTTTTCCTTCCTGGGTGCATCCCATTTGAGCACCAGATCACCCTACTCGAACTCTTTATTTTTGCTCTTCCTGTCAAAAGCCTGCTTAATCTTCTGCTGATGATTGTAGGCTCTATCCATGACCTGTTCTCTGATCTGCTGCACTTCCACCATCTGATGAATCCTTCTGAGTACATGGTTAGGTTCTCCTTCGAGGTCCTGGAGGAATTTGGCCACAGATAAGGCGAGCTGAGTGGGGAAAACAACCTCTATTCCATAAACTAGTTGGAAAGGTGAGATGCCCAACGATTTCTTTGTTGTCACCCGATCAGCCCAAAGAGCAAATTTGAGCTTCGAGTCCCAGGCCCTTTTATTGTCTTCCAGTAGATTCTTGATAAGCTTGATTAGGATTTTATTGGAGGACTCTGCCAGTCCGTTTCCTTGAGGATAGTAGGGAGTAGAATGAATCAGGGAAATTTCGAACTGATCACAGAACTTGATCAAAGGCTCAGACTGAAAGGGAGAAGCATTATTGGTGACGATTCTGCTGGGGCAACCAAATATGGAGATAATATCTTCCAGGAAACTGATAATTACTTTGTGAGAAGTGCTTTTGGTAGGGACAGCTTCTATCCATTTGTTGAAGTAGCCGGTTGCAGTCAGAATCCATCTATGCTGGCCACTTGAGGGAGGATGAATTTCCGCGATGAAGTCCAATCCCCACTGCTGAAAGGGTGCTGAGACTACCACAGGCTTTAATGGCAGGGACTTAAGTTGTTGCTTTCCTGAGAATTTCTGGCATTTGATGCAAGCTCTGATTTCCTTGCAGACATCGGGAAATAAGCTGGGCCAATAATACCCACCTCGGAGGATCTTGTGAGCTGTGGTCTTCCAAAAATGATGGCCTCCACAGAGATCGCTATGGAAATCGTTCATAACCTTCTGGGCCTGCTGCGGGTCCAGACACCTTAGTAATACCCCCATAGGGTCTTTCCAATACAAGGTTTGGTCAATGAGACAATACCTGACAGCTTTGAGCTTTAAAGCTCTTGCCTTGCTTTTCTCCATTCCATTAGGAGGCCTCAATTCTTGTAGAAAGTACAAGATATCCTTGTACCAGGCGCACGTTGCTAGTGGCAAATCTCTTTGGGAACTCCTGCTGGATGACTCAGATTGCTCGTTGATGAAATTGATTCCCAAGGCTCTGCAATTGGATTCAGCCAACAACTTGGCTAAACCCCGCCCCTTTATCATCTTGGTGGGCTTGATTTCCAGCTCGAACTCCAGGATCTTGGCGATCCATTTACCTCTCCTCCCATCTATGTCAGGCTGTATAAGAATGTCCTTCACAGAGGTTGAAGGGACATATGCAGTGATCTTTGAATGCAAGACATAGACTCTGAAATCTTTGAGGGCTTTCACCAGGGCGTAGGTCTGCTTCTCCATGATCTTGTATCGGAGCTATGCATCTCTCAGTGCCTTGATAAAGAAGGCAATAGGCTGCTCTTGCCCTTGGTCTTTTTTTGCAGTAAGACTGCTGCTACTGTATCATAAAAAGCAAAAGAAAATATCAAAAAATCTTTGGAATAATCGGGACTGATTAGCACAGGTGCCTCAGTCAACGCCTTTTTTTTTTGGACAAAAGATTCTCTGGGTTCAGAGGTCCACTTCACTTCATTCCCCTTCTTGAGCATGGATGTGATGTGTTTTACCAACTCAACAAAATTTGAAACAAACCTCCTCAGAAAATTAATCCTTCCCAAAAATGCCTGAACCTCTTTCTTAGATCTGGGAAGTGGCAGGGCCTGAAGTGCTTCTACCCTGTCAGGATCAATCCTCACTCCCTCTGCTGACACTATATGGCCTAACAAATTCCCTTCTTGCATAGAAAATAATGATTTTTTGGGATTCAGGGAAAGGCCATACCTCCGACACTTCTGGAAAACCTTCTTCAAGTGGTGGCGGTGCCCTTTATCAGTCTTGGAAAAGACTGTTATGTCATCTAGGTAAATCACCACAAAATTATCCTTTTCCCCAATGAAGGCTATGCCCATGGCTCGCTGAAAAGTTGCTCCCACATTCATCAGTACGAATGGCATCTTGGCATACATGAATGTGCCCCATGGAGTGGTGAAGGCTGTCTTTTCTCTATCCTCAGGCATGACGGATATTTGATTGTAACCTGAGAAACCATCGATCATGGATATCCTGGATGCACCGGTGACCCTCTACAATATATGTTCCATGCTAGGCAGGGGATAATTGTCCTTCCTTGAACTTATGTTCAGGTTCCTGAAATCGACACAGAGTCTGATTTCTCCATTTTTCTTCCTTACTGGGACTAAATTGGCCACCCAGTCGGAGTATCTCAAGGGGACAATGATTTGGGCATCCAACAGCTTCTTCACCTCTCTCTCCATGACAGGTAACAGCATGGGATTTATCTGTCTCATCTTCTTCTTGAATGTCTTAGCCTCTTCTTTCAGTGGGATCTTGTGCTCAATGACTGATGTGTCATATGTCTTGAGATCTTCGTAGGTCCATGCAAACACATCAGCAAACTCTCTCAGCAGCTTAGTATATCCGACCCTCTGCTCCTCGGTCAAACTCTTTGACAACTTGACAAACTTGGGCTCCTCTGGTGTGCCTATGTTGCACTCAGTTGTGTCAGCGTCATCACCTGAAACTCTACCCTTTACTGCCACATCATTCCCATCGAACAATCTTTCTAGCGGGATGATTCCTTTCGAAATGTGATTGCTCGGCAGTTGTATAATCTGGTGGTCAACAATTTTATTCAACAACTCCGCAGGGTGATGGTCAGGTTCTCCTCCAATGTCAAGATCCTCATCTATGTGCAATGCTGAAAATTCATCCACAGATTGGAGAAACTTTTCAATTTCCTGATCATCCTCAAATACCCTCCAATGCTTGACATTGTCTAGTACATAGGGTCTGTATTTTACTTCAACATCGGACCTGGCAGTGGGCAGCGCAGGAACTTCGAGCAGACTAGCTGTGAAAGCTAAATAGTTGGCTAGGGCATTTTCTTCCCTTGGAATGAAAGAGATGTTAAAAGCCAGGAAGAAATTATTCACAAGGTCCCATACCTCATTCCTGTAATTCTTGAGACGAGGATGCTTGGCCTGATAAACATTTTTGACTTGCTGGACAATCAGCTCTGCATATCCAAACATAACCATTTCCTTGATTCCCATTTCCTTAGCAGCTCTTAATCCCAGAACCAGAGATTCATACTCTGCCACGTTGTTAGTGATTTCAAATTCCAGCTTGTATGACAGAGATATGGTCTCTTGAGAAGGGGATATGAATACCACCCCGGCACCTGCACCTATACTGGAAGAAGCTCCATCAAAGAACATCTTCCAGACAGAGGTGTTTGGAGGAGGCATCTCTTGATTAAAAATGGGCTGCTTTCTGATCTGCAAAGGGGCCTCAGGAGTCTCAGTGACCTGTAACAAGCTAGACCCTAAGTCAGTGTCAAGTGCAAAGATGGGGTGATTAGTGGGGCTTTCTTCATCACTGACAATGTAGGCTAACTGGGCTTCCCTATACAATCTCCTATGCTCCCCTCCAAAGACTGGAATGGTGGCATATGTGAGGTCCATCTATAACGTCCCTCCAAGTCTCTTAATCCAAGATCTTGACAACAACATGCCAAACTTGGGAGGAACATTAGCCACCACAATATCCATGACCATACTCTTCATAGGCAGCTGAAACAAAGAGACTACCAGGTCCTTAATAACTCCCAAACATTTCACCCTCCTAGAGTCAAAAGAGTAGAGGTCATGATAAGCTCGGGTGACTTCCAGTCCTAATTCTTCCATGACGGCTTTGGGCATGAGGTTGTGAGAGGCCCCTGAATCCATCAAACAGTTGTGCAGCACTTTGTCATGTATGTTCAGGGAGGTGTAGAAGGGAGGGGATGAGTCATCTTTGTCTTCTACCAGGGGACCTAGGACAATTGTTGGCTTTTCATCTTGGAGGTTTATGAAGTCTGTGGAGGAGCATGAGGCTTCAGATTTAAAAAGATTAGAAAAATGCTTTTTGAATTCATCGTGTTTGATTAGCTCAGTGAGGGGCACAGGGATTCTGATCTTTTGAATCTCATGTTCGAAATTAAAAGGAGATGTATGCTTTGGAATTTCTCTTATTTCAGGAACATGAGTTTGGACAATGGGAGAGAGGGTTGGGCCTTCTTACCTCTGTGACTGTCTGCTACCTCATTAGCAGGCTTCTCTGCTCTAGTGGATGGCTCCGGAACATCAGATGTTGTCGCCCTTTTGTCGGATCTCAGGTTATACCTGCCTCGACCACCGCTAACCTTGTCTCCCTTGCTCAATTCATTTAGATAACTGTTCATGAGAGACTCCTCGTATGCTGATTGAGTCAGATGAGGGAAAGGAGGAGTGACTTCTACAGAGTGGATTTTAGGTTCAGGCTCGTCTATTTCTCCTTCTTGTTCATCAACCACAAAATTGTTCTGGAAGGGAGCCTGAATTCTCTGGTATTCACTGTCTCTTCCCTTCTCTCTATGCATAGTTGGAGGGGAAAAATTATTTGGCCTTTCGAAACCTCCTCTGTTCTCAATGCTCCGAGGGCCCTTATCTACTTGCCTTCTCTCCATCTTCAGTCTCTCCACTTCTTCTTTCAGAAAGTTCATTACCTGGGTCAGCTCATTTACCTGAGGGTGGGGCAGTGATGGGCCAGAAGTTGAGGCTTCTGATTTTCCTTTTCTTCTGTCTGCGTCAGCCTTGTTCCTCACTCTGTCAGATGCTAATATGTTGGATTCCACTTCTATAGCTGCATCTTGCATCTGAGCTAAGGAGGTGGCTCTTCTTTCTCTTAATAAAAGACAGAAATCAGGGTCAAATGCACCAGCATATGAAATCTGAGCGGAGGCTTCAGAGGGCTTTACCTCTGCAGGAATCTTGTTATACATCTTATTAAACCTTTTGGAGAAGTCAGAGACAGACTCTCCTTCCATCTTCTTCAGGGACCCAAAATCTGTCATGTAATATATGTAGTCTTTCCTATCCCCCCATTGCCTCAGGAAAACATTATCCAGGGCTTCAATTCCAACAATAGACCCAGGGGCCAGTCCCCTGAACTATTTTCTAACCTCACCATCCAAGCTCTGGACAAAGACTCTCATCCAGACAACTTCATTCTCAATATTGAGGTTGTCTGCATAACTGTAAAAAGAAGCCAAGTGCTCTTCTGCAGTTATGTCCCCTTCCCCAGCGAACTTAGGCATGTATTTCAAATATTCTCCAGCAGGGAGAGGATTCATAGGATGGGTTAGGATTAAAGGAGCATATATAGTAGCGACTATGGCATCCATTCTATTTGGAGGGGGATTAGCACCAGCCATAGGAATATTAGGTGGAGGAGAACTAGGAGGAGAAGGAGTGTGAACGGGAGATGTCGGGAAAGAGGTTCTCGAAGGAGACGACGGGGAAAACAGAGAGAGGTCTAAGGGACCTGAATGTGCAGATGTTTCTCTCTGTGCAACAGTAGTAATGAAAGGAGGGGTAGTGAAACCTTCAGAGGTGCAAGGTCTATACTGAGGAACAACTTCCAGGGAGGGGGGGAGCGACAAGAATCTCTCCCTTTGATACTAGACCAGGAGGAGAAAACTCAGCAGGAACACTCTCAAAATTCAGAAAATGGGAAACCTCGGAGGAAGGATGACTAGGAAAAGGTGAATAAGAAAATGGAGTTCCTACGGAAGGAGGTGGGGAAATACCTGATTTAGAGGCGAAGATTTCTCCTTGAGGAGCCTTTCCTTTTCTGAGAATCACCTCTGGATTTTCTTCAACTGTAGCCAGAGGCAGTTGTGGATGGGACCGCATGTGTCTGCCGCTAGAAGCCACAACTAATCCAACAGGTTCGCCGCAGTGGAGTCGTCACAGTGGAGTCGCCAGGTGCATAGTAGCAATCTTTAAGTTTTGATATCTGATGCACCTTCAGAATCAGCTTAATCTTTGTCATTCAATCCCGGGGAAAATGTTCAACTTCGTCCCCGGCAACGGTGCCAGAAATGTTGGCGTTCATAAGTCACTCCTGGATTGCTTGCAGGAGCAGAGCCTGACGCCCATCAGTTTAATGTCACGATTTGTTTAAAGGGTGATCAAATGGAGGAAAACTCAGAACAATATCGTCTCAACTCAGAAACTAGGCCAGGCATGCATGAATGAGTGAGGTATTGATAAAATTCAAATAGTGAGTTGCAGTAAAGGGTGAGTAGGGGGAAGACTTGCATGAGAAGAGTGTGAAGGTCTATCATAAACATCCGGTTTGTAACAGACTGAAGAAGAAATCATCCGAACACAAAATCCTTTTATATTCAAACACAGAAGACCAGAGAATACAATAATGTCACAACAAATCCTTTATCATAACAAGATTGCAATAATCCATGCGAATCCTTCGACTGTGAACTCTCTGGCATCAGATGAAACACAGATGGAAAAGGGAGAACTGTTTGTCATAAACCAAGAAGTCTCAAACACAGAGGCATAACCAGGAAACCAGAATGTGCGCTGAAACTTTACAATCGGGAGCTTAGCTCTACCATCGATAGATACAAAAATGGAGAAAACACCTTCATATACTCAAACTAACAACAACAACAAAATCGAGATGTAGCATTGAAAGCTTTGCGTCTGCATGGCTTCTGACAGTTAACACCTGCAATCTCTGAATGGTCGTGCAACTTATGGCAAACGTGATCGATCTTCTGATAGTTTTATCAGCGACTCGATGTGCCTTTAATTCATTGCTGGACCTTCCCATTATGGCGGAGACAATGTCTAACCACCACCAACCGCTTCAATAACTGCTTCTTGGGATTGAGGACGACCTGGCCAACTCAGCATTTTCAGATATGGAAGACTTCTCGCACTGCCACCTGGAATAATTGAATGGCTTGACGAATGGGCGTGGAGGCCAGCGCGAAGGATGGGGCGCATGACAGGAATGGTGGCGTCGGACTTATGAGGAAGTGAAGGAAGTGGTGAGGTGTGAGGAGGGTGAAAGAGGAGGGCACATGGTGGAAGACAACAGGCAAAAGGGGAAAGGACGAGAGATAGCAGATTTTCTCTTTGGCGAGAGGCTGATGTGGACGGGAGCGGGACACATGGCAAGCAATGAGTGGATGATGAGAAGGAGGGAGGACCACGCGGACCAAAGAGGGGAGGCGGATAGATGACACACGGCAGTGGGAGAAAGGTGGAAAGGAGGATGACATGATGGGAGAAGGGCCCACACAGGCTAAACACAGAGTAGCTGAGAATGACAGGATTGCATGAGCGCCGTTGATCCGGGCGCTAAGATCTCGACTGTCGAAAAGTTGCATCCATGATTCCGGACCCCCCCCGCTTAAAGGTAGAAAGGCGAGGGGGGTCCGGAATTTCCTTTATCACCGTTGATCTGGGCGCGCTGATCTGAACCGTTGGAGAGGTGTGCCCCTGATTCCGGACCGCCCCCCCCCCGGCTTAAAGGTAGAAAGGCCGGGGGGGTCCGGAATCCAATATGCACCGTTGATCTGAGCGCGCGGATGTCCGCCGTTCAGATCTGCCTGTTGCTTACCACGGATTCCAGACCCCCCCCTCTGCTTAAAGGTAGAATGGCGGGGGGGGGTCCGGAATTCGCTATGCGCCATTGATTGGGGTGCGCGAATATTAGCTGTCCAAACTCGATTCTCGTTTAACACAGACGCATTTGCACCCCAAAACTTAGGACAAGTGGGTTTTTGACCCATTCTTTTGCATTCTAACCCCCTTACAAGAAATATCGCTAACAATGATCTAGATACATATGCCAGGAACCTTCCTTTTTGTAAACCATCACTATTAGTGAATAGAAATCACTTTTCTCAGGTTGAATGATCCCAACCTCTAACATTTCTTGAACCATACACTCAATATCACTCTTTTGTGCATATGGGTACTTGTAAGGTCTAATTGTAGGTGGCACACTTTCTGGTTGCAAATGAATAACATCTTCATGATCTTGAGTAGGTGGAAGACCTTTAGGCATCTCTCCAAATACCTTAGAATTATTGTCGATAACTTTTTGGAGATCCATGGGAGAAAAGGGTCTAGATGTTTGAACATGTAGTGAGTACAATTGTGCAATTACACCATGGTGTCCCTTTTTAAGAGATTTCTTCATGCTACTATTAGAGCTTACCACTTTAGAGGTTTTCCTATGGACACCTCCAAGTTCAATTTCCTTTCCTTCTAAGGAAAATATCATGAAAATTTCCTAAAAATTAAGAGTCATTGTTTTGAATGATTATAACCATTGTACCCAATAAAACATCAACACCAACTATTTGGATTGCAACCATTGGAATATCCAATAAATACTCCCCCATGGTGAGATTGATATTGTGGCACTTCACTTAAAAAAATTTGGTGCCTCCATATGCAATCATTACTTGAAAATATGGTGTTGGATATATAAATCAATTCAGAAGTTTGGCTAATTTGAAACTAAAGTTATGGGTACTATTAGAATCAATCAACATTGTTACCTTTTTCTTTTTGATACATCCTTCTATCTTGATATTTTGAGGACTGTTGATGCCATCCAATGCATGACAATATATTGTTGGATTAGTCTCTTGTAATTCTAGATCTTGTGATGGTTCCATTTATTGATCTTCTTCTTCTTCATAATCTATGTAGACTAATTTATTCTTACCACATGTATGCCCCTTATTGTACTTGCTATCACAATTGAAACATAGTCCCTTTTATTTTGTTTCATTCTTTTTTTGAGGTGTCAACCATGTAGGTTGAGTGAGGTTAGAAGAGGGAACATGGTGTTCTCTATAGTTTTTAGTGGCCACAACCATATTTTTACTTTCTTCTTTTCTTTCCATACTTAAAGCATGCTCCAAGGATTGAGGTTTGAAGGGATACACCTCATCCTGAATTCTCTCCTTTAAAGTGACCATAAAGAGATTTAACAAATTATACTATGGAATGTTATTTACCTTGAGACTTAGCTTTTTAAATTGCTAAATATGCTTTGTAATTGGACATATTTTCCAAATATTTATCAATTTTCTAAAGAATGTGTTTCTCTTAATAGTGTTATCAATTCATCCATAAAAATGGACCAAGAGACAATAAAATCCTTTTTTCATTCACAAAGATATTAGTAGCAAACAAATTGATTGGATTCTAAATACAAGGATGCGAGAGTTACCTTTTGCAAAGTTGGCACTTGGTGTAGATTAAAGAATCAATTCATCTGGAATATCCATGTTATAGGATCTTTATCATCAAATTTCCTCATATCAATCTTGGAAATTATGTAGTTCCTTGGTGTTGAGTTGAACCCTCAATGATGTGGATCTTGGAGTGATGAATAATCATGATTATGGGACTCAATCCTTATGTTCTCCACAATTTCATGATTTCCTTGCATATTGATAGCTCTTTTAGGGAACCTCTCATCTAGGGTATGCAAGTTCATGTATGCCATGCAATTTTGTAATTTTTCCATCGTTTTATTCATCTTTTGATCCATGTAATTTTGTAATTGTTCCATCTTTTGATCCACATAATTTTTTAATTGTTCCATCTTTTGATACATTTTCCTTTTAATTAATTCTTGAAAATGTGACAAATCGACCTTTTTCAACACACTATCATATAGGTTCCTTACAAATAGCTAGTCCCATTGTTGAGTAGACTGTATGCACTGCTTGGGGGCTCTGCAGGGTGGCACACAACATGACGGTGATACCGGTTAGATCTGTTTTTGTTGGGTCTGCTTGTGTATGAGGTTGATTCTGTGGAAAATCTATGTTTGAGCCTCCTTGTGACAATTGAGACACATTGCCCATGCAAATGTCAGATGGATGATGTTGGAACAACATTGTTTCTGAGCCCCTCATGACCATTTACATGTACCTTCAATGCAAATGTCAAATGGAAAATGCTAGGACATATGCCCTACTTTCTCACTGAATAGATTCTTTTTTTTAACGTCAACATTGTTACTTGGCAGATATTTCCAGGAATTCTACTCATGTGAGCCTCACATTGGCTACATTGAATAGTTTCTTGTTCACTGATTCATAAATTGACTTTTTCCTTTTTTCTAATTTAATAAGAAATTGGATTTTTCTAACTTAGATCTAGAATGTTCCAAGTAAAATCTTTTGGTGTGCAAGATCCAATTTTTTTAATAGCTTAAAATGTCAAATTTAATTTTCCTCTTAAAGTGGGTTTACCAAATCTCAATAATTTGTCAAAAGTTTAAATGTTTTCAAAATGATGTTGATGAATTTTTAATGAATAGTATGAATTTATTCAAATGCACTAATGCATAGTCTCTCAAATGAATCATTCGTATACATCATGCATAGAAAATGAGACTAGTTGCAAATTGGACCATTGTGTACCGAAAATATGCAATATGGTTCTATAATAGTTTATGTGAACAATATAATCATATAGTGAGTTTGTATTTCTTT
>JASDQU010685580.1:1027-14848 GCA_032191745.1 Picea mariana | reverse complement strand
CTCAAGTTATGGATCTTTGATGATGCTTGAAAAACAATTTTTTAATTAATATTTGTTCATAATGGATTATTGATAATTAGTTTATGTTTTATATGTGTATCTACACATTTGATATTGATAATATATTATTTGATATCAACCGTAGATAGTTTGTGCATCCACTCCCCATTAGAAATCAATAGTACATAGTTTGTTTTAGGGTCCTACCCTTCCTAACCCCCTAAATAGTACATAGTTTGTTTTAGGGTCCTACCCTTCCTAACCCCCTAAGTATATAGATAGGTTGATATGTATGGAGGCCATTTCTAGTAAATAAGGCCCATGTAGGAGTGTAAACTAAATACATGTAAGAAGGCTTGTTAGAAGGTTTTTCCTACTAGAAAGTTCCTTATCTAGAATGCTCCTAGGAAGTAAATAGTACTATATAAAAAAGTAGAAGAGATGTAATGAGATGGCTTGTGAAGTTATTTGTAATTGGAGCTCTACTCAATTGGAAGTTCCCCCCTCAAAGAGGCAAGTGAACATTGATTCCATCAATAAAGGTATACAATTTATTATGGTTCTTTATTTGGATATTGTGGTTGCAATCTATCATTTTTTCCATAGATATGGGAAAATCTATTATTTATGCTTTACATATTTCAGTTTAGTAATAAAGAACAACACAAGTGATATCATAACACTTTCCTAAGAACATGTTTTAGAGCATTTTTTTCAAGCTAGAGATATGTTCCAACATCTATAAATAACACAACAATCTGTCTTTTAGTGGGTGAATATATGATAGGAGAAGAATACACAAAGGAAATACAAGAGGTTTAACCTAGTTGGACACCTTTGTAACCCCTATTGGTTCTTATTTTAGTAGTACTACATCAAACAACACCTGTATATGGAATTTCACTTCCATGTACCCTAGGGTATATCGACAGTCCCCTAAAAGTCCCATAGGTTATTTGAAACTAGCTTTGGATAAGTTGATCGATTGTTTTGTTGTTATAGTAGCACTAAGAAAAAAACTTGGGAATATTATTGTCTAGTACTTGGGTAATTAGGTAGTATAACTAAGGGTACAATCGAGCTTCCTTAGTTAGTAACCTAAGAAATTGGGTTGAGTACTATTGTTGGACTATGTATGCATATACAAGAGCTATACAACCCAACATTCCCTTGTCCTTGATACCCTCTAAACACTACTCCTTGTTATCGGTCTATGAAATTCCTACATAAGGCTATATTGAGAATTTGTGCATCCAGTCATTGGAAACCTTGACTATTTCTACCAATTCACAAAATTCATATATAAGCTACAATATTGATAATTTAAGAATTTTGTTAGTGTAGTATTATTTAGGTGNGGGGGTTGAATATGGATCCTAACCACACCATTAATTGGGACCTGTATCAAAAAAATCATTTTTTCATACTAATCATCATGGTACCACTCTCTAGTAATAATTTTTGGTGGACCCTCTCACCCCATTATTAGGCAACTATCTCAAAAAATCCACAAGTCAATGTCGATTTCCTTGGTACCACTCTATGGTAAAATATTTCTCATAAACCCACATCTTTATGGATACTAGAAACAATGAGATAAACGCATGAGTCTCCTCCTTGGAAACTCAATGTGACGAGTTGCATCAAAAAATCGACCACACCCACTCCTCTACCAAGAAAAAAAATTATTTACTTAATGGAAATCTTGCCAAACTATAGTCTATCCTAACTCATGGAAATGTACAATAAATTAAAGGGTTATCATTACCAAGACCAATCATCCCAATTACAGGGATATGAATCATCTAATCCCAAGGGGCCTCACTCTCACCCATTTGTTCATGACCCTATGACTCAAACATGGCATCAATTCCCTAAAGTGAATCTCAACAAATTTGATGGATCTAACCCGACAAGCTAGGTTACTCAAATGGAACATTGTTTTTTCCTACATGGCATCACCAATGACTTAATGAAACTTCTTGTGAGTTTCTTATATTTAGATATTAAACATTGGAAATGGTGGAAATGGCACCCACTAGGGTTATATTGCTTGGACATTGTTTGTCTCATACCTCTATGAATGCTTTGAAATTAACATTCAATATTTGGAATGTCAGACCAAGATTACACAATATAGTATAGTCAAAGAGTTTATCTCCTCTTTTGAGAAACTCGTCATCCACACCAAAGGCATGTCAAATACCTACTGCATGGAATTCTTTATCAGTGGTTTGAATGGAGAAATATGTTCCCAAGTCTTAATGGCTCATCCTAATACTTGGTTGGAAGCCTCTCAAATAGCTAGGGAAGTACAAAAGGCAGTGAATGTATCCTTGTCCCACCAATCCCTCTCCTTCTTATCCACCCCTCAATATCCATAGGTTAAATTGTGATGAAATTGCAGAGTTCCCACTTAAAGGTCTCTGCTACACTTGTGATGAAAAAAAATTCCTCAGGCATAAATGTAAAGAGAAAAAACTCTTTATGTTCATTACCAAGGAAATTTTGGATGATCAAGATGAATATATACCTTAGGATGATTTTCCCCACCCATTGAATATGTTCCTCCTTATACTCAATGGGATGTAGACCTAGAGATATCCCTGCATTCCTTAACTAATATTATGTCTCCCTAAACCCTGAAATTGATTGGCTACATCAAACATCACAAATTCATTATCTTAATTGACATTGGTAGAACCCATAACTTCATTCACCAATAGGTATCCCAAGAAACACATTGTTGTATCCATGTTGTGAACAAATTCTAGATCATGATGGCTAATGGAGGCTCCATGAAATGTTGAGGTCATTTTGAAAATGTGTGGCTTAAAATGGGTGATTATTCCTTGAAAACCAACACGTTTTCCATTGAAATGGTTGGTTGTTACATTGTTTTGGGTGTTTAATGGTTATGAACATTAGGTCCCATAACCATGGATTTTCGTGAGTTATACATGAGTTTCTAGTAGGAGGGGAATTGATACACTTTCCATGGAATTACAGTTGGTTACCTAAAGATCATCAACACACACCATATGGAAAAAATTCTTAAGATAGGGAATTCAAGCATTGTATCCCAATTCCATGCCATGTAATCCTTTGAGATACCTTCTTAACCCATCCATCTTGACATGTAGTTAGTCTTGGGAAAATACCAATCAATATTTGAAACTCCCCAAGGATCCCCACCCTCATGAAGTGCACATGATCACTCTATTTCACTCATACTAGGTATCCTACAATATACACCATTATCACCATCCATTTGCCCAAAAAAATGAAAATAAAAAGGCAGTTCATGAGTTGCTAGATGTTAGTGTCATCCACTGAAGCTTCAATCCTCATTTTTCACCAGTTGTCATGGTACTCAAAAAATAAGGCACTTGGAACATGAATCCTGACTTTTGAGCTCTCAAAAAAATAATTATAATATCACCATTCCCATCATTGATGACCTCTCGAATGAGATTAGAGGTGCTCAATTATTTTCCAAACTTGATATTGATTCTAACTATGACCAAATTTGCATGAAGGAGGTTGATATTCCCAAAAATATGTTTTTCACTCATGAAGGCCATTACGAGTTCTTGGTGATTCCCTTTGGCCTTTGAATTGCACATTCCACCTTCTAGAGTCTCGTGAACAACATATTTCAACCATTTCTTCCTCATTTTTTCCTCATATTTTTTTATGACATCTTGAATTGCAGTAAAACTTGGCATCCCATGTCACCCATATGGATCGAATCTTACAACTATTTATTAATCGTGAACTCTTTCTCAAGAGGTCCAAATGTTCCTTTGGTGTCTCTAACGTGGAATATGTGGGTCATATTGTTAGTCAGGATGGTGTATGTTTGGGCCCAAAGAAAATTGAAGCAATGAAGTATTGGCCACACCTGAAAACTATTAAAATTTTATAACCTTTTCTTCGTCTCACCAATTACTATGGAAAGTTCATCAAGAACTATGGTAAAGAAAATTGAAGCAATGAAGAATTGTCCACATCTGAAAACTCTTAAAAGTTTATAAGTTTTTCTTCGTCTCACCAGTTACTAAAGAAATTTCATCAAGAACTATGGTAATATTGTAGCTCCCCTCACCAACTTGCTTAAAACAATTCTTTTAGTTGGAATGATACCACTAATCATACCTCTCAATATTTGAAGAATGTTATGTGTACAACCCCAATACTTGCTTTTCCAGACATTAATAAGACCTTTTTTTGTAATTTTATGCCTTTGGTAAAGGCATAAAAGTAGTACTCATACAAGAGGGAATACCACTATACTTTACCAACAAAAAAATCTATGAGCGCCACTTGGGAAAATCCATTTATGAAAATAAAATGATCGCTATATTTCATGTTGTGGATATCTGGCATCCATACCTTCTTGGACAATCTTTCCAAATTAAAATGAATCATCACAGTCTGAAATACTTCCTAGAGAAAAGGGTTTCATCCCCTAAGAAACAAAAATGGGTCACCAAAATGTTGGGATACTATTATGAGATAATTTTAAGAAGGGAAAGGAGAATGTGGTATCAAATTCTCTCTCTCAAAAATATGAAGAGGAAGGTTCCATTCTTTCACTTACCTTCATCGTAGAAGATTGGATGAATGAGGTCTGCAAAGAATGGTTCATAGATCCCAGTATTTCCCACCCAATACAACAAATTCAAATGGCACCCCATTCATATCAGGTCTACATGATCTATAAACTATCATGTATATTCCACTGGATAGTTTATCACAAAAGATATGATAAATAAAACTAAAATCTACACTATGAAGGTTAAATTCCTTATATTCCAAAATATTTAGTTATTGATTTTATGCTTATGCATGAAATAGATAAAATGCGAAAAATAGAGAACAAGGAAATACAATCACAAAATAACACAAATATTTGGTCTAGGAAACCCTTACGAGAGAAAACTAAGCTAGAAGGTGAGGTTGCTTTGGTCTCTTTTCTCTGGTATGGAAATATTGCAAGTACAAAGGAGAAGGAACTCTCTATAGAGTTATGTGAGACATGTAGCTTGCTAGGCTACTATAGAAAATTAACCCCCTCTATTATTCTCTCTAATTTCCCACTCCCAGTTGTTCTGCTCTGCTCTGGAACAAAATACAATAACATAGAATGGAACCCCTTCTCCTCCTAGTGGACCGATATTTAACATAGCCTGATATCCATCTAGGTTTATGGTTTTGACTTCCTCAACCTTCAATTGTGATAATGTTTTAGACCTTCTAAAATATTATTGAAATTCTTCATGTGGCTAGCCCCATATGCATGAGTAATGGGGGCCGATGTGGTATCCTCTTGTACCATGGTGGTCAATACAATAGGTCAACTTGTGGGTGGCATAACTTTTGCATACAATCTCTAATTGATGTATGGTATGAACCATTAGAAAGATATCATAGCATGGAACACCATCAAGGGTGTGCTCACAAGTTTAAGACACAATAACCCCCCAAAAATCCATTTAATTCCTAAAAATGGCTCTAGAAGGTTCAACGCAACAAATGAGGCAAAAAAATGGACCAAAGGAAGTAGTGTGCACCATAGAATGAGGAGAAATCAACGCGCAAGAAGGAAAATGAAGCAACGTGACATGAAACAAGGAAGACCAACGCAGAGTCAAAGTAAGGAAGGGTTGGATCGAAGACCAACCACGTAGAAGACAATTAGAAAGTGGACAAGTTGAGTCCACTTAGGATTAGGGTTTTTGAGTCATAATTTAAGGGTTTTTACCCATCTTGTAGTATAAATAGAAGATGTATGAGGTAGCTAGGTGTATCATATATATCTATTAATCAAGTTTCTGAAGTACTTTGAGCATCTTTTTGAGTCTGAGTAAAATTATTTGTGTTGTTGAGAGTTGCAGAGATAGGATGGAGTCAGTTTCAAAATGTAGTTGAGTGTCAGGTCACAATTTGTGGAGCTTGGTGCGACACTGGTCAACCTCACTAGTAATAAAACTATGATGTAATGCGTGCAACGCTATTTTAATGAAGAATGAATAAAGAAGAAGATCTTTGTGGATGTATCCCAGGGGATGAACCATGGTAAAATGACATCTTTATGTGTACTGTGTTTATTTTGTATTATTATGGTAAATGAATGGTTAGATGAATGCATCTGTTAGGGTTTATTTACAACGCACATTATAATAATCATGCAGAATGAATGTTTTTTAATGGATAAACTAGTAGATCTGATGAATGTTATGTTAGAATGCATGTTAAAGTAGAAGTAGAAGTAATAGGAATATCCCCAATCCCTTCCATGACTGCAGAAATATGCATCCTGCAATCACCCATAAGCCATCTTGGGTGAGGGTGCATTGTACACTATGTCTGTGGTGTAGCCTTGTGGTTTACTAGAAGAATTGATAGTGAATAGGGTTTTGTTGGAGAACTAAGGTAGAACCCAGGTCATCCCATACATCCAATAAATAGTTTTGTTGTCGGTTGGAACTCATAAGAACAACCTAGAAGGGGTTTGGTGAAGAATATGCAGTGGTAGAAAGGAATGTTTAGGCCATGGAACTCTACAAAGCAAGAGATTGAAATATGGTTGGAGACAAAGCAACTCGAGTTCACGCAAAAAGATAATATAAGCTCTAGATATACATTGCGCCAATATCTGCAGAGATATGTGTTTACTGATTCGAATGAGGCATATTTATGTTATTTTCCAAAGTTATTACATGAGTGGGTATTGAGGTTGAAGGATACCCATCCAACTAATCGGATAAGGCCAGTAGAGTGGAATGATGAGAACATTGTGTGGTTGGAAAGGGTTAATAATAAATTCACATGCGCAGTGGATTTTTGGTTAGACAGTATTACTGTAGGGTTTATTCATGAATTTGTAGTAGACAAAGCAAAGTCATATACTTTCACAAAGAAAGAGTTTTTGAAGGAACCTAGAGGGAGGTGCATTAGATCTAATTACACATTGGTTAAGATATTATTGCATGATAAAGGTGTGATGACCATGGAATCCGACAAGTAGATAACTTTGTGTACATGGGGGAGATGGGGGAAGCACTAAGGAATATTTGAGATATGGAGAAGGCTCTGGACGAAGGCCAGAAGAAGGAAGAAATGGACCCCATAATGATGAATGAGAAATAAACTAGGGAAATAATAAGAAAATCAAGAGTGACCTGCAACGGAAAACCCTACCAGTATAATATCAATAGTAAGAAGAGGGCAGTATCCAAGCGAGAGGGCTTGTATAGTGATGAGGAAGAGGTAGAGTATCTCAGTGCGATGGGGAATATTGAGGAAATATTATGTGCCACATATGAGAGGAAAAATAGAGGTCAAGGGTCTGGCGTAGAATAAGGCTCTCCATTCCAGATCTAAATTAGTGTGGAACCCACAACCCCATGTGTGACTAAGACATCTGAAGAAGAAAAATCGGTTAACCAACAAGCGATTAGTGGTAGAAGAATTTTTACAAGACGTGGATCCAGTGGAAACTAAAGAAAAAGTGTAAGTTCAACAAGTAGCAGTCAGGTATCTACACCACCCGAAGGTGGTAGTACAAAAAACTTCATAATGGTAGGACAAGATCAAACTATTAGGTTACCAGAATTCTGAGGAGATGGGTCATATGACCTAGAAAATAATTTGTTTATCTGTGAGAAAATATGGGAAGCTAAGCAGATTACAGATGAAGATAAAAAGGTTTCACAGTTGGAAATCACATTAAGAGACCATGCATTAGACCAGTACATGGGTCTCACAACAAATAATACAATGGGAGCACCTACAATTGTAGTAGAAGTAAAGAGGCAATTAATAAATGAATTTCAGAAACCAATTTCAGAGGATCATTTCATGAATGAAATGATAGAGATTAAGAAGAAACTAGGAGAATCAGTCTGGGAGGTGGACTAGAAGTTCAAAATACTAAAAGTTAAGTTGAAGTACCCTATTACTGATATGCAGCATAAACATTTGTTTGTTAACTCTTTATTTCCACACTTGAAGTATCCTTTGAGGCAACATAAATTCCAGAGTCAGGTTGAGGCTCCTCAAGTAGCCTTACAGTTAGAATAAAATTAGTATAAGAAGACAGATACAAGTGTGGAAGAGTTGAGACATGACCTAAAGAACCTAACATTTCATTTGAATCAGAATAAAGGTAAGGAAAAAAGGGAAGGTGTTTGGTGAAAATGATCTAGAACTGAAGGAAATAACAAGAATTAGTGTCCATTATTTGTGTAGTAAATTGGAGTAGGTATGAAAAACCCTTTATCTCCAGGAGGACCATGGTGTGAGATTTTTAAAACACATGGGCATGATCCATATCATTTCCCCATGATGCAGAAGTATCAGATAGTACCAAAGAGTACATTTTGTAATTTTTGTAAGTTAGTGGGACACGAAGATAAGGAATCTAGAGATTTGGAGATGATGAAAGAGAGGATTTCAGATACATATAGGGTGCAAGTTGAACACATAACATGAAAACCTACACAACAGCCACAATATAATAATGTGCAACAACCATAGTATAATACCACACAATAGTTTCAAGCACAACTGCAGTATAACAATGCACAACAGTTTGGAGCACCACTGCAGTATAACAACACACAACAATGTGCAACGCCACCACAGTACAATAATGCACAACCACAATATAATCAAGGACCCCAGTATGATACATTGCATGGAGATAATAAAGGAAACAGAGGAGACTTCAGAGGAGGAGGTCGTGGAGGAAGAGGCTTTGGAGGAGGTCAAGGACCAATATTTTTTCATAACTGTCAGAAACCACGATAGTATGCTAGGGACTATCCATAGGCACAAGTGACATGTATGCATTTTTGCGCAACAAACCATGAGACAAAAGGATGTTGGACACTTTTGGTGAAGATACAGGACAAGAGGAACCAGATTAATCAAAATGTACAATGGATTGTTGTGGAAAAAAGAGAAGAGGATGAGAATAATATCAACATAGTTACTAGAGGTGGATCCAAGACAAGAGAAGATGCAACAAAGAAGGATCATGATCAGTATCAGTATCAGTGGGTCAGGAAGAATACAACACCTGAACAAAAGTTTGATGTGCACAAATAAAAAGAGATATTCAAAGAAGCTAGGCATGAGATTCTGAAAGAAAATATTGCATCTACTTCAGAAAAAAAACCAGTTGATGAGATACATACACTCCATTATTTGATCATACCAACAAAGAGTAGCCTTTAGAACAAGCAAGTAACTTAAGAAACTTTTTGGGGTCATGTGTTAAATTGTTGAATGATAACATTATTTACAAGTACTGCAGAGTTTGTTAGAAAAGTGTATTTCTGGGGAAGATGGGGTAAAGAGAGTGAATCGGGTCCGTAAGAAGAGAAGAACAAGCAGGGAATCCGGGTTGAATGCAAACATTTGAGATTTAAATATGGGGGATATTATACTAGACCTAGGGTCTAAAGTCAATGTTCTACCAAAGAAGACATGGGAAACTATGGGAGAACCAACATTGGGGTATTCACCTATTCAGTTGAAGTTAGGAAATCATCATAGGGTGGTGCCAATTGGAATATTGAAAGGTATTCCAATAGATATAGATGGTGTACACACCATGGAAGACTTTGAATTCGTTGACATAGTTGATAATACTTCGCCATATCCAACATTGTTGGGCCTGGATTGGGATTTTTATAACCAGACTATTATCAACTTGAAGATAAGGAAGATAATCTTTGAATCTGGAGAATGTGGAGTTATTGCACCATTGGATCCCTTAGAAGGAGGAAGTTATGTGGAACCTGCGACAAACATTTTTATTATAGAAGATGTAAATCAATTATATAGAACTACCACGCACGAAGAGAATTATATCAACCCAACAACAAATGGAATGTTGAGTTGGAGGAGTATTAGTTCATGTGATTCAAACTTTGACATAGGAATGGAGAAATGGCAACAATGATTACATGAATTATCTACTAGAAGATGTGCCAGAATTATGCGCGTGCTAATATGGATTGATTCGGAGGTAAGAGAGCCTCCTACTTTTTACGGTCTAAATGACTTAGAAGAATTTTTAATGAAGTTTGTATTAGAAGTAGTAGAAAGTCATAGATTATGAGTATTATATATTTCTTTGAAAGATACACCTACCCGTTGGTGAGGTACACATAAGGAGAAGATCAACAACAAGTTTCATTGCAAAAGGTTNACTACGCATTAGATTTGGCACAGAGTAGGAGAACAAATGTTTGGAGAAATATGATGGAATTGGACAACCTAAATAACATTTAGATAGTTGCATGGTTCAATGGATATTGGTACCACCAGAAGAGTGGCCACACTAGTTTATTCACACATTAGAAGGCATTCCAAAGAACTGGTACATAGAACAAGAACAACATAGAGAAACTGGAAATTGGGAAGAAATACAACATAATTTTATGGCTACATTTTCCTTTGAGAATGAAAGTCCAGAGATAGAGACATCGTTGAAGGTGGTAAGAGATATGATATTTGAAGAACCGGAATTTTAAATAGTCCCAACATATTAGAACCATGCTAGATTGATAGTTGCTACACTGTTATCATGTTTTCGAGGAAGAAGATCCAGTAGAAGAAAACCCACGCAATATCTAGATCCCATAAGTTGAGGAAGAAAGGGAATTAGAAGGTCCAAAGCTAGATTCAAAATATTATGTTGCACCCTTGAAGATCAAGAAGGTAAATATTAGAACTGAAGAAAACCCAAAGATTGCAAGTATTGGAGATTATTTGGATAATAAAATAGTAGAAAGAATCACAAAATTACTACGTGAGTACAATGACTTGTTCCCAGTGACATTTTCATAGATGACAGGATTAACAGGAGAACTAGGAGAGATGAAGATCTACCTGAAGCCAGAATATAGACCTGTCAGGTAGAGACCTTACAGGTTATATCCAGTATATAAGCAGAAGGTGAAGGCATAAATTGACAAGATGTTAGAAGCTGGTGTCATAGAACCTATGGAAGAATCAGAATGGATCAGTCCTATGGTGGTGTAGGAAAAGAAGAAAGGAGGGATCAGGATTTGCGTAGATTTGAGAAAATCAAATGATGCTTGCCTACTACTCCATTTACAAATGAAATTTTGGAGAATGTAGGAGGTCAAGAGGCTTATTCCTTTACATATGGGTTTTCAGGATATCATCATATTAGGATAGCACCAGAAGATAGACATAAGACCACATTTTCTATAGAATGGGGATCATTTCAGTATACATTTATGCCATTTGGGTTGAAGAATGTGTTAACAATTTTTTCAAGAGTAGTAGTAGCATATTTTAAGGACTTTATTCATAATTTTTAGATGTCTATTTGGAGGATTGGACAATGTTTATTCACTGAAGAATTATTTTGAAGTATTTTGACTGATGTAGAAAATGCCATATTTAATTAAACATTAAGAAATGCATTTTCAACGCACCATTAGAATTGTGTTAGGACATATGGTGTGTAAACAGGGTCTGTTGGTTGATCTTGCTAAAATTGTTGTTATAGTTAACTTACCACCACCAAAATCAGTGTGTTAGTTGAAGAGTACACTTGGTCATACATGATATTACAAGAATTTCATAAGGAGATATGCACAGATTACTATGCCAATGGAGAAATTGCTAAAGAAGGACACCAAATATCAGTGGAATGAGGAATTCCAACAGAGTTTGGATATTTTAAAAGAGAAGATGGTAACTGTGCCAATTTTAGTGTTTCTATATCAGACAAAAGAATTTCATGTGCATGTGGATGCATCTCCAATACAATTAGGAGCAGTATTGACCCAACCAAGAGAAGGTGATATAGATAACCCTATTTAACTTGCAAGTAGGAAGTTATCACATTCAAAACAAAACTACAATACTACAGAAAGAGATGGATTGACTATGTTGTATTCTTTGCAGAAATTCAGACAATACTTGTTAGGGAAACATTTCAAGATGTTTAAAAATCATTCTTCTCTTAGATACTTAGTCAATAAGCCATTGTTGCGGGAAGGATATGCAGATGGCTACTTTTGTTCCAAGAATTTGACTTTGAAGTTGTGGTAAAACCTGGAAGATTCAATGCACATTTTAGTAGAATCACATGAAGGGATTGTTGGAGGACACTATGCAGGGAAATATACCACACAAAAGGTATTACACGCAGGATTATGGTGGCCAAAAATTTAAAAGGATTCAAAGGAGTACTGTCAAAATTGTGATAGTTGTCAGAGAGTGGGAAGGCCATCCAGGAGGGATGAGATGTCATTGAGACCTCATGTTACTTTACAAGTATTTGATAAGTGGACAATAGACTTTGTAGGTCCAATTAATCCACCAAAAAGAAGATCAGGAGCCAGATATATTATTACAACGATAGAATACTTGACCAAATGGGCTGAGGTATCACCAATAAAGGATTGCAGTGGAGAGACTGCAGTACACTTTTTTTTTTAACATGTAGTGACAAGGTTTGGATGCCCAAGAATATTGATGAGTGATTAGGGGACTCACTTTATCAATAGTACAATCTAGGAAATGATGGAAGAATTTGAGATACATCACCAGAAGAAAACTCCATATCACCCTCAAGATAATGGAAAAGTAGAACATTCAACAAGATATTGGAGAATTCCTTGACCAAGAATTTTAATTTGTACAAAGGTGACTGGGACTTGAAGGTACTAGCAGTACTATGGGCTTACAGAACTACATGCAAGAATCTAACAGGGAAGACACCCTTTAGGTTGGTGTCTGGAAAAGAAGCAGTAGTTCCTTTAGATTATTTGATACCAAGTTCATGCATTGCAAAAATTACAGATATGATAGAAAGAGGTGCAACACAAGAAATATTAGCTCAATTCATGGAATTGGAAGAAGACATAATCATAGTTGGTTTCCAGCAGGAGGTGCAAAAAGAAAAAGATAAAACATGGCATGAAAGACATATTAAGAAGAATAAATTCAAGGAAGGATATATGGTTCTCCTCTATGACAATAAATATTTGCAGCACCCAAGGAAGCTTAGAATTAATTGGCTAGGGCCATACTAAATAAAGTCTACCACATATGGAGGTGTTGTACAACTGTAGGACTTAGCAGGCAAAGAAATTCAAGGACTGGTGAATGGTAGTCGATTGAAACTGTATAAGGAAAGTCAACATACCAACCCTCAGTAATCACAACGTAGAAAGTAGAATTGTAAATAATGTATATAGTAGGAAGAAAAATAAAAGAAAAAGGTAGAAAAAGAAGAAAAAAATGAAGAAAAGGTAAAAAAGAAGTAGTTAGAGGAATAAGTGGTAGACAAACAATTCAAAATGACAGGGTGCAATAGAAAGAAAATTAAGGTGACAAGAAGTGAATATATTTCACACGGGACAACTATGATAAAAGGAAAGTCTAGTGTGCCAGAGAAATATGACAATAGAAAAATACTGCACGTCGGAAAAATGCACATTTATGACAGTGGAGGAAGCATGCCCGGTAAGATTTGGAGAATTTATGACAACACTATAGAAGAAAAAATCGTGTTTGATAAGCCACATTGTGACTTTGAGCAAACACAAAGCTAAGAAGCGGGAAGCAAAGCACGAACAAGTGATATAGCATGCCGATAGTGAGATTTCATAAGCAAACTGACTTAGATTTAAGTAAGTGTTGTTGGGTATTTTACCCTACGGACTAATAAGCTAGGGCTCTAAGCCTATACGCAGATCATGACCCTCAAGACTTAACTTTTAACCTTCTACCCGAATCTGAAACCCCTTTCTTCACATGCAT
>JASDQU010685579.1:18269-33994 GCA_032191745.1 Picea mariana | reverse complement strand
CCAACTTATCAAACAAATGGAATTGAACCATGCCAATCAGATCAATGCCTTGCATAATAGATTGATTACTATGGAGAGGTCCCATAACAGTAGACAAAATAATAGGCCAAATGATAGATGGCCAAAGAGACCTCCTCCACAACATGAGAAAAGGCCACCTAACCCTTTTGAAGCCACCAACCTGGTAGAACATCACTCTTTACCTTATTGTAGGCCTTGTGGTGAGTTTCATGAGGAAACAACTTGTCCAGTTTTCCTTGAGGGTTGTTATGATAATGATTATGGAAGTCAAGGAAATGAACAAATTAACACGTGTGGTAGGAAATACAATTGTTGTATGTATGATTGGATGGAGTTTTTTGAATTTGGAAGTAGTGCGAACTACATGAATAATGTTGTTGACAAGGCAACGGAGTTATTTGGGCCCAAGCCCACACCCCAACAAGTTGCATAAATGGATAAGTATAGGGGATTTAGTTACCAAAGGAATGGAAACAAAGATAAAGGTCAAACCAATATTCCCAAGGTAGCTCCATTTCCTCCTAAGTCTAAAGGGTATGTTGATGTAGATTTGAATATTGACTTAGGTGGGTGGCTGAGTAATGCTAAGATGTTAGTCCCAGTAGCAGAACTTATGAAGATCCCTTCTCAAAGGGAGAAACTGCTTAAGGCCATATAAGATCCTCCTCAGAGTTTTGTTGTTAAACAACCAATAATGGCTTACCGGGATGCTGTAAGGTAGCTAGAGAGGTAGTGGAGGGGCCCAGAGGGCCCATAGTGATGATAGTGGAGACCATTCAATGTAAGGTGGACTAGGTCCACTATGGTAGTTAGATATAATAAATGGGTAATTAGATATAATAAATGTAAGAGGACTTCTTAGAAGGTTCTACTTCTAGAAGATTCCTTCTCTAGAATGTTCTTAGGTGATGGTAGCACTATATAAAGGGGTTCAAGCAATGTAATGGGACATGAAGAGAAATATTGTGTTTGGAGCGGTAGCTCAATAGGAGGATGCCCCCTCGAAGAGGCAAGTGAACAGGAGAGAATCCCTTCCATAATAGGATCCATTGTACGGTGTTGCCCTACCTCAAGGGTTTCTATAATAAAGTTGTGGTTTTCTATATGGTTCCATATATCTCGTGTGGTGATTGTATTTAGATATCTTTGGATCTATTGTGATATTTTGTATTCAGGTATTGGGTTCTTAACAGATGCACTGGTTATCTTACATAATTGGGATAGGGGGAATGAGAAGAATCTACCTTTTTACCTTTCTTTTCTTGTGAATGATAAAGTATTACACAATTGCATGCTATATTCAGGGGCAAGTTCTAATGTTATGACTAAGAAAGTAATGGAAGAGTTGAACTTTAGAATATCCCGACCTTATCATAACATTTCTGCCATGGATAGTAAAATGATTGAAGTGCATGGATTGACTAAGGGTTTGCAAGTATATTTGGCAGTCTTTTTGGACATTATGTTTGAAATGGACATTGTGGTGATTGATGTTTCAGATACTTGGAGAATGTTATTGAATAGAAAGGCAATTGCATTTTTGGGGGGTAACTTACAAACTGATCTATCTTATGCTACCATCCCTACTCCATATAGGAACACTTTCAAGTTGACTAGGGAAGTGTTTAGAAGATATCATATTGAAGACCCAAGAGACCCCAAAAATGAGTTAAAATATACTAAGGAGGGTCTTGGTAATTATGCCATTTTGTCTAACTCCATTGTGCCTTTAGAATAAAATTTTCAAGATAATAGAGTTGATGAGATATGGTACATGAATTTTGATGGTGATTTTTCTAGAGCAGGAAAAGGTGTTGGAATTGTGCTTCAAGCTCCAAGTGGTAAAGTGTTTAAGTTTTCTTATAGATTGGAGTTTGATGCAACCAATAATTTGGCTGAGTATGAAGCCTTGCTACTTGGTTTAGAAATTTGTAAGGATATGGGTGTGAAATGTTTAAACATCAAGGGGGATTCAGACTTAGTCACACAACAATTAAAGAATAAATTTGCTTGCAAGTCTGAGAGATTGAAAAAGTATAGGAATGCAATTTGGGACTCCACTGGTGATTTAGATGCTTTAAACCTTATTGCTATTCCTAGAGAACATAATTCTAAAGCCGATGAACTTGCGGTAGCTACTTCCACACTTCAACTTTCAGATAATTTGATTGATGAGAATATTTCTATGGAAGTGATTTTTAGACCCTCAGTTCCTGATAACATGAATCATTGGCAAGTTTTTGATGATGACAAATAGGTTATTAAGTTCTTGACTCATTTGCATGAGTTTTCTGATTTTGGATTCAGTGAAAAATAGGAGGTTTGTAATTATACTGGAGATGATGATAAGTTAAAAACAGTTCCTAGGCGAGTTGTGACCTTAGAAAAAAGTTTGGATAGACAGGATGGTTAGAAACATAAGTTACTAAAAGAGTATAGGGATGTTTTGGCCTTCAGTTATGATGAGCTCAAAGTCTATAAAGAGAATGTAATTCAACACATGATTCCTTTAAAGGAAGAGACTACGCCCTTTAGACAAAAGTTAAGATACATGAACCCCAAGTTAGCTCCTTTGGTCCAAAAGGAGTTACAAAAAATGCTAGAGGCAGGCATCATAGCCCAAACCAAACATTATTCATGGTGCTCAAACTTGGTTGTTGTTAGGAAGAAAAATGGAAAGATTAGGTTGTGTATCAACTTCCGAAATTTAAACATTCCTTGCACAAAAGGCCACTACCCTCTACCCAAGATGGAAACCTTGCTTCAAAGAGTTACATGATAAAGAATGATTTCCATTCTTGATGGTTTTTCTGATTATAATCAGATTAGACTTAATGCGGAAGATAGGCATAAGACTACATTTACTACTCCATGGGGAAGCTTAGAATATCTTAGAATCCCATTTGGTTTATCAAATGCTGGAGCTACTTTTCAAAGAGCTATGGATTATGCCTTTAGGGGGTTGATTGGAAAGTTGATTGATATATATCAAGATGATTTAATAGTATTTTCTAAGGATGGGAAAACTCACATTGGCCACCTTAGGCAAGTTTTGGATAGATGTAGAGAGTTTGGGATTTCTCTAAATCCTGCTAAGTCAATCTTTGGGGTGAATGAGGGTAAATTATTGGGCCACATGATTTCCAAAGACGGGGTCAAGTTAGACCCAGAGAGAGTTGAAGAAATCGAAAAGGTACCTTTGCCTGTTTCGAAGAAATCTCTCCAATCCTTCTTAGGTCAGACTAACTTTGTTCATAGGTTCATTCCCAACTAAGCAGAAATCATGAAACCTATTTATAAGTTGCTTAAGAAGGATGTCAAGGTTGAATGGAATGATGAAAGTAAGAGAGATTTTCAAAGTATAAAAACTGCCATATCTGAAGATCCCGTCCTTATTAGCCCAGATTATACTAAGGACTTTCAAATTTTCTCCTTTTCTTCTGAAGACACTATAGTTGGTGTGTTGCTTCAGAAAAATGATCAAGGCCATGATCAACCCATTGCATATATGAGTCGGGCCTTGCAAAATTCAGAGTTAAAGTATCCCATGTTTGAGAAACAGGTTTATGCCTTAGTCAAATCACTCAAACATTTCAGAGTCTTCATCGGATATTCCAAGGTGATTGGTTATGTTCCTAATTATGTAGCTAAAGATGTGTTATCTCAAGTAGAAGGATTAGGCTCAAGGGGTAGATGGATTGCTAAAATCCAGGAGTATGATTTGGAGATCAAACCCACAAAAGTGATTAAGGGTCAAGGTTTAGCAAAAATGTTGATAGAAGGTAATGAGAAGGCTTTGGGTATGGTTTTCCAAATTGATAATGAAGAACTCCATCCTAACTTAGTAAAACTTGAACAAGTAGAATGGTATACAGAAATCATCTTTTATCTTAAGAATCTAACTTGTCCAAGTCATCTAGTAGGACACAAGAAAAGGGATTTAAGGTTGAAATCTTCTAAGTATGTCCTTACTAGAGATGGATTAGGGTGGAAGAATCCTGATGTGGTTATCCTTATATGTGTGGATGACGTTGAGTCAAAGAAACTAATGGATGAACTCCATGCAGGCTTTTGTGGTGTACATTTTGTTGCTAAAACCACTACCCGCAAAATCCTCAGAGCAGGGTATTATTGGCCCACGATATTTTCATATGTACCTTAGTTTGTCAGAAAGTGTGAGCCATGTCATCTTTTCACAGGAAAGAAAAATTTAGCAGCCCTCCCTTTGCAACTAGTTGTGGTTGAAGCACCTTTTCAGCAATGGGGTTTAGACTTCATCGGGAAGTTTAATGATAATTCAAGTAATGGGTATTCATGGGTCATCACAACTACCGATTACTTCACCAAGTGGGTTGAATCCATTACTACCAAGTCAAAAAATGAGAAGGTTGTGATGGATTTCCTAGAAGAAAAAAATATAACTAGATATGGGGTCCCATATAAAATAGTGACGGATAATGCCAAGGCCTTTTGTTCAGCTGAGATGTCCTCTTTTTGTTTCAAGTATGGTATTATCTTATCACATGCATCAGATTAATACCCCCAAGGGAATGGTCAAGTAGAGTCAAGTAACAAAAACTTAATGACCATAGTTAAAAAGATAGTCGGTGAAAACAAGAAATCTTGGGATAGTAAGATTAAACATGCATTATGGGCTGACGGAATAACAAAAAAATAAACAATGGGAAAGAGTCCTTTTGAGTTAGTATATGGTTTGGAGGCTAGGTTTCTAGTGCACCTTAGACTTCATGTTTATGGGTCAGTTGAGGATCTTTCCACAGAGAAGTATGTAGTTTAGAACAGGGTCAATCAGGTCATTGAGTTAGATGAAATCAGACGAAGGGTTTATGATCGAAATTGTAGAAATCGGAGTAAAGAAAACTTTTGACAAGTCATCTAGGCAAAGGGACTTTATGATTGGGGATACAATTTTTCTATGGGATAAAGGCAGAGAGAAACCAAGTAAACATGACAAGTTTGACAGTTTATGGTAGGGTCCATATGTGATCCGACAATTGGCAGGGCCAGATTCTTTTCATCTCAGCCATTTGGATGGTGATTCCATCAACATTACGAGGAATGGGAAGCAACTCAATATTTTCTAAAAATGATGGAAAACTCGGTGTCCAAAAGGGACACCCTCTGTAATGTATCTCTAACCCTTCTTCTTGTATTTTCAGTTTTGTATTATTTCATTCATTATGTTGATATGTACTTAGAATTATTTTCGTATCATAGATTCATTTTGTAGTCATATATGTTGTACTTTAGTTATTTCATCATGTCAATGTTTTTTATAGTATTTTATTTATTCATTTGATATATATGTGTGCTTATGTTGGATATTGCTGAGCACCTTTTTGTAGATGTTGGATTCTCATATGCTCTCCATCCCGATTGAGAAGATCAAAAACATGTCCCCATGTGGAGCCAGATGTTGACCGCCTATCCAACTAGGGGGTCAACTCCATGTACCATTAAGATATGCATCAACAGATGCAAACATGTCGAAGACATTTTGGTTCTACAGGGCAATTTTTGCTCCAGCACACAGTTTTGTAAGCGGGATTACCGCACCCCTACGTGGGTTAATATTGTAATAGGTCTACATGGATCATGTTAGGTCAGTTTCCTTAGGGTTTCTTTATTAGGAGAGTTCCTTTCATTGAGTGTTTTTTATCCTCAGGAGGTTAATGTGGCATAACCAGTCAGGCTAATCTCCCTTGAGTTTTTCACTCCCACCCAATAAATCCTCCAAAGTGGTGAAAGGTGTTCTAATGAAGTCATTCCTAGGTGGCTAGTGTTTAGGAATGTTGTAAATGACCATGTAAGACAACACGCAAAATTTTGCAGAATTCTGTCAAGTATAGCCAGGTTTTTTTTTTAAGGTTCAGAATTAATTAATTATGGGTATTTAATGTAAAACATAGGTCTCAGGATTTTTGATAGGGGTATTTGTACTCAAAATAAAGATAATGAGACCCCCTAAACTTGTGGACCAATTTTCAACTCAGTCAAACAAGTTTTGCTAGGTTTTTTGTCCACTTAGGAGTTTTTTCGGGAAACGACAATTTTAATTGCCAAACCCAGGACATGGGAAAATGCCAATTTTGTAATAGTTAGTCAAATAAAGTGAAGTAAGTGATAATTATTGAGATGGAGACTATCCTAACCCACCTAACCTTTCCTAACATTTTACCTACCCCTTAAACCCACTTTTAATTAAAGTCACACTTTAAATCTTTTTCCATTTGAGCTTATGTACACCCTTACCCACGTGAGAGTTAATAATCACATTTATTTGAGTGGTGGGCCCCTCCTTCATGAGGTATTCCTATCATTTATCTCCCACGTTCCACTTAGAGTGTGGATTCCACACTCCAAGTCAACTCACTCCACACCACACGCCCTCTCAACCCTCACGCACTTCCCCTTACCTCACACACTAACTCACGTAAATATGGAAACTCTCACTTAAATTAATTCGTGGGCCCTCTCTTCCTCCTCTCATGTCCCATTTGAGAGTGTGTCTCACACACTCCACCATTCTCCATACACACTCCAAGACAACTCACGCTTTGCCTCACGTTTTTTGGGAAACCCCACGCATGTTTGGAAAGGATCACACGTTAAAACGCAAAAACATCAAGTTTTGGATGGAAGGTTACTTTCAATTAAAGCATGGAACTTCCTTATGACCAATACGCCTCCCTCACTTTCCAATTCTCCCCCCCCCTTTCCTTGTTTTCACCCATCCAACTAAGTTACTTGCCATTTCCCCTCACCCTAAAAGTCGAGTCTCTCATTGGCTGCTTTCCCTTGTGAGTTGTCTTGTTCCTTGGATGTTTGAAACTTGTTGAAGATCCAAGGGGGGTCTCCTTGGATTGTTTTTCTATTTAAGAGACCCCTCACTCCCTCATTCCTTACCATTCATGATTGCATTGTTATGATACTATTTTCTCACCATCCCACTCTCTCTATCTCTCTCATTATTGTCATACTTCTTCACTGGTGTTGTACTTGAGGAGCTTGTGGAAATTAGTTGCTACAACCTCTTCCCATTGGATAATAAAGGAAATAGTTTTGGAGGACTCATGGATTTCAAGACTTGTCTAAATTCTTCATATGATCATGAGATGATATTGCTTTTGGTTTTTGAATGTTATTGTGTTATTAAATAGATTGTTGGGTAAATTAGTTTACTTGGCTAGGATTAGTAATTGTATAATTAATAGCTTAAGTGTTTTACATTCACTAATGATAGAAACTAGTTTGTGCTACTAGTGCATGAAATCATTATCTGTTTTGATCTCACATTTTATTTGAGGCTTGCAGGTCATTTCAAGGAGAGCTATTGGGATGGATCCAAGCAAGGATCTATTCTTACTTCTAATTAACACTCCGAAGTTTTCTGATTATCTTTATGTTCTTTCATTTCAGATTTTAGTAGCCAACTTTCTTAGATAGGTCAACTGAATCAATACAATTGTATGGTTTTTATATGCAAGAATTTTCTGTTGAAGAACAAAAATTTCATAACATTTTTGAGTGTGTTGCGGCTCAAATCAACAAGCAATAGCTTGCTGATTTTTGTAGTTTATCACCAGGACAAGGGTACATGCTGCCCAATTTCAGGCACGACACACCCTCAAACAACTCCTCTCATTGTGGTAACAATTTCTCTTCTTTCTATTCTCTCTAAAATACAATAAACACAATCCCAAAGAAGTTGTACCCAAGCGTCTTGCTTTCCTTTCCTTTAGTCTTTACTTTGCAAGTTTATATTAGTTTTCTTTTCTATCTTTCTCGCTTAGTTTAGCTAGATTAATAGTGATTTCTACATGCATGCCTAAAACTAAAATAATCTAGAGTAGATATCACACTTATATGCTAGATTAGAGCCCGTGGAGGCATAGTTGATATTTTCTTTCGTAATTTACTTTGCATGCAAGTCATTTCCCTTTCAGTATTTAATTCTTATACATTCATGCAAAAAACCAGTAATCTTAAGGGCTAAATTAATCACTCATTCAATTTTGCAAGTTACTTTCATTTCTTCTATCTTACATGTGCAATCTAACAAAGTCAAAACTCAATCATTAATTCCGGTTTGGGTCCCCAAGGCCTTTTCCAAAAACTAAAATTTAACTTGCAATCCATTTATTTAAAAGGATTTAGCCTTCACATCATTTCCAGTTCTCAGTTTCGCAAGCATTTTAGTTCTTACATCTACATGGAATAATTCAACACTTAGGAAATAAATATGCAATTTCATTGTTAAGAGTTCACACTCGTTTTCTGTATTTTAGCAATCCTTTGTTGAGCAAGCTACAGGAACTCAATCACACTTCACAATATTTATCTCATAGACATAAAACAAATTAATTAGACTTATTAGGACACCATAACTCACCATCTTCTCCATTTAAAATGGGGTTTGAGGAAGGCAACAGAAGGTGCTAGGTCAGGGATGGTCTCATGACGCGCGATGTCCTTTCCGAGAGTACTCAGATCTAAGGGTTGACCTGTGAAGTTAGGTTAGGCCTTTTTGCCTCACTTCTTGAGCATCCAACAACCACTTGGTAATAGGGGGAGGAGAGGTTTTGGGTTGACACCTAGATAGGGATAAAATTAATATCACACTTAATCACTTAATTTAATCTTCAATCTACAACATCAACAATATAATTACAGAATTGCAAGCTCACTGATCTCACTGTCTTTCAATTTACATTCATATGATAGTTATCTTATGTGTGTTGTAGAATTATTACTTAAGTGGCTATATCTCGTATCTAGAATATAATTTAAATTTTCAAGCATCTTATATGTCTTGTATCCCTTGATTTGGGGTGTGATCCTTCAAGAATTGCGCATCCACCTAGAGGCATTCTCTTGATTGGGTCTTGAGTGCTTTGCATGTCTTGGCCATTTAAAAGCAGTCCAACGGAATTCTATCTGTTGCGATCATGCTTGGCTTGATGTGTTGATTATCTCTCATCCTTGAATATCATCTTTCATGCACATTTCAAGCACTCGTTAATATCTTGTATCTAATGTATCTAGTTTAGTTGTGTATATATTAGATATTCTTTTGTTTCTATTTGTATCTATCTTGTTGTAATAATTTTTAAACTGGTAATTATTTTGTAATGAATCCTCCTTTAACTTAGTTGACCCCTTTCCCAATCTTAGGAACTAGTCTTAGTTTCCCTAGGAAAAGGTCTTGACTGTCATACTTAATTGTTGCATCCTGCATTTGCTGCTTGACATCATAGGCTAGATTCCCGTTAACCTTTTGAAAAATTAAAACCAACTCCTAGGACATAAACGTTAATCTCATCTAGTAACTAGGGTCTACCCCCCTTGGCTTCCCTAGGAGTTAGCCTAGACGGAAGAGGTTCAAGTCAAAGTGACAACATGGACTTTGAACCTAGGAAAATTGCCTCCGAGGACACACTAAGTGAGTAGGTCTTAGCTCATGTTTGCAAGTGTGTATAAGGATGGAAACATGAGGTGTTGATATTATGGTAGTTGTGGGAGGTATTTACCTCCATGTGTAACCCTGATGAGAATAGAATATTTCGAGAAGCAAGAAGAAACCCTAAATAATTGGTTAATAACCTAAGAAGACATGTCAGCTCAAGAGAATGATTTGTATTAAGTTATTAGTCTCTAAGAGAAGAAGTTGGCCCAATTAAGTGACTTGGAGGACTATAAATAGAGGGCACTTGATCTCATTTTTACTCACCTCTCATAACTATATAAGGCAGTGGTATGCAAGTTTGAAGAAGAGCTTAGAATCTCATAACTAGCAGATTACAGTTTTGGCTTGGAATCTCTTTTGGTTATGGTTTGGACTTTCTGCTTGGCCCCTGTTGGTTATTATTTCTTGGTGCGCTATCCCTGGAGAGAGGTGCACCACCTTGTTTGGTTATTAAGCCTAGGGTTTGCTTCTGAAATAATTCTCTATCAAGGTTAAAGTGCTCGGGGGTGGCTTTGACCTATGGTTGGGTGACAATATTGCTATATTATCTATGGTTAAATGAGCACATCCATTACTGTCTAACAGGTTATGGGCCCACACTATCTTCGAACAGTTTAACCATTGGAAGATAGATTGGGAGGATTTGCTCAATTACAGTTGCAATTGCATCCAGTTTTTGCTGCAACAATGAAACCCTAACCCTCTCATTGAGGCACCTTAAGTGAAGGGATTGACCTAATTTTTGGATAGCCTAGTGCACCCTAGCCTAGCGCACCTCCTGGTATTCTCATCAAGCCAATACGTCAAGTGTAACATCCCCGACCATCAACTCCAATGTCGGGCAATGCTACTACGCAAAACAATCTAATACATATATAATATGCATTAAATCAAATTAACACATTTAACATAGAGTTATTGTTACCATTCAGAATTAAATAGAATTAACAAAAATTCAAACTTGCAACAAAATACATGATCACATTCAAGCATTATGCATAACATAAAATTAAGCACATAAATTATACTTATCTTTCAACTGGAATAACACCACCAACGGTGTGTAGACCTTCCACGAACCTCTCATCCTTAGACCATGTTGCTCATCACTCTCAGTAGTAGGTCACCCCCAAGCTGGGACTAAGATCCACCCGGTAAGGGAATCCTAGGCTAGGCAAGGTCAACAGGAAGACACACAATTAATGAGGAAGGATTCTCTCCCAGGAGCCACTTATGCCCACTGCTCATAGACTCCCATTCCCCACATGCCTGTCCCACCCTAGGAGTATACACCTTCACTGTCACATAGGACAGTCCTTCGGCTACTAAACCTCCCTTGCCTTGGGCTTCAGCAATAGGACGGGCCGGAATTCTCTGAGCTCTGTGGCAGCTACAGGACCCCTTCCAGAATTTCTCACTTCCTCTGTGCACTCTCTCACCTAGAGAGAGTCACTCACAGGCCTGCGAACCTACCTCTTCAACCACAACCACCTCCCTCACATGGAGAGAGTGTTGCACACAGGCCTAAAAACCTCCTTCTTTAGATCAATTCCAGCACAAGGAGGATAATAATAAGGTTCAACAAGGAACACATGACGACATCAAATCACACTCAACCAAGGGACAACATGGCCACAACAACCCACATTTATGACACCACATGACTCATGTAATACATAAGACAACAACCCAAATGGTTAAGGCACGAACTCAGATTTGTAGTGTGGATAAACCTGGGTTCATAGGATACACAGGTCAACCTTTCCCTCCCGACTGGCTTCTCATATGTATGTGGTTATGTAGAGGTCCAACACAGAGGTAAAATAGGTTCAGACTGAGGATACAACGACTTCTCAGGAAAACACCATAGGTTGGCCTCACGGTTTTGGGTTTCAGAGCTGCGTGAGGTATGCAGAGATCCAATGCAGATTCAACACGGTTTATACAATGAATGGAAGAATGGAGGACAAACCCCCATCACAGCACAATTCTTGGTTTAAATTGCATGTGCCTTGGCCGACACATGTCTCCCATGAAGCTGCATGCACTCCATCAAGTATGCGTTCCCTTTTTCCAGGAACTTAGGATAAAAAAATATACCTCTCACACCACTTTGGAATAATAATAAATTATTATTCAAGGACTTAAACCCTCAAGCTTATCCCATATTCCAACCTTTCAGCCCCCTCTCCCTTACCCATCCTTGTGGAAGCTTAATCCCCCATTACTCTTTCTTCGTGGTCGGTCTACACACAATGATGTTTATATTTTATTAATAATCTGCATGATTACATATACAAAATCAGGCTCTTGGCCTGTAACACTCAGGCTCTCTGGCCTAATAAACACATAATCCCACCAAATTATATACACTTGGCTCACTAGCCTATAAAACATAATTATAATTCATAATACAATTGGGGCACATCCTTGGGGTATTACAATCCCCTCCCCTTATTTTTGCACTGTCCTCAGTGCAAATTTCACACAACATCAACAAGATTCCCAAAATCTTCAAAAAGACGTGGGTATTCTGCCCGCATAACATCTTCATGTTCTCATGTTGCATCCTCAAGACCATACCAGGTCCACTGGACCTTTACAAGCCCTATGGCTCAATTCCAGAGCTGTTTTCTTTTCTGATCCAATATGCCCACAAGATGCACATGCAAGACACCTTCTTTCTCTACCTAGATCACATTCCAATCAATCACATGATTAGGATCAGGTATATATTTCTTAAGTAATGAAACATGAAACACATTATGTACAGTGATGGATGCAAGTAATGCAAGTATATATGCAACTGGCCCAATCCTTTCTAGGATTTCAAATGGCCAACAAAATTTGGCTGCCAACTTGGAGCAGTTTCCCAACTTCAGGGAACTTCTGTTGGATTTTATTTTGAGAAAAACATGGTCTCCCACTTTAAACTCTCTGCCGGTTCTGTTTTTATCATCATAACTCTTCTTCCTATCTTGGGCAGCCTTCAAATTCCGCTTAATCTTCAACATTTGTTCTTCCATTTCCTTGAGAAACTCTGGCCCAACTATTACTCTATCAGATGGATTATCCCAACTTACTGGAGTATTGCACTTTCTTCCATAAAGTGCTTAAAATGGGCTCATCTTCAATGATGCTTTATACCCATTGTTGTAGGTGAATTCTACCAAATGTAGCTAGTATTCCCATTTCAATGGTTTGTCCATCACATACATCCTTAGTATTCCTTATATTACTCAATTCACCCGCTCTGTCTTCCCATATGATTCAGGATGATAGGTTGTGCTGAAGTTTAGATTCATTCCGAACCCCTTGAATAACCCTTTCCAAAATTTTGAGGTAAATTTCAAGTCTCTGTCAGACACAATTGTCTTGGGAGTTCCGTGCAATTGTGCCACTTCCTTCATAAAGATGTCAGAAACATCCGCTACCTTGTGAGTGGTCTTTAACGAAATGAAATGGGCATCTTTTGTAAGCTTGTCCACCACCACCATGATTGAATCATGTTGCTTGCCGATTCTAGGAAATCCTGTGATGAAATCCATTTTCACCACTTCCCACTTCCACTCAGGAATGGGTAAAGGTTGTAGCAACCTAGTTGGGTGCCTATGCTCAGCTTTAACCTTCTAGCATTCCATACATGGCGATGTATTCTGCAATTTCTTTCTTCATACATGGCCAAAATTAATGGCTCTTGACTATTTCCATAGTCTTTTGGTATCCAGGGTGCCCAACATAAGGCATGTTATGAATTTATTTCAAAATTGCAAGTTTCAAAACCTGGACATAAGGTACATAAACTTTGTTTTTGTACAAGAGTGTTCCATCAGCTCCAAGCTTATAATCTTCCACTCCTTGCAGTGTCTTACCTTGTTGTAGCTTCGCTACCAATTCCCTGTACTTCAAGTCCATGCTTGCAACTTCCAAAACTTTGCCCTTTATATTGGTTTGATAGATGCTAATGGTTGTAGCATGTAATTCGTGTACTCTCCTGCTGAGTGCATCAACCACTTTATTCTCCTTTCCTTTGATATGCTTGATATCAAAGTCATATTCACAAAGAAACTCCAACCACCTACTACGCCTAACATTTAAGGTTGGTTGATCAAAAAAATACTTCAGACCATTGTGGTCTGTTCTCAGTTCAAACCAATTTCCCATGAGGTAATGCCTCCATTTCTTTAGAGCATGGACGATGGCCACCAACTCCAAATCATGAGTTGTGTAGTTATTTTTGTGCTCTTTCAACTTCCTGGATTCATAACATATTACAAATCCATTATGTCCGAGGACTCCTCCTAGTCCTTCTTTGCATGCATATTTTCACACCACGAAATATTCTTTTGGGTCTACGATCCTCAGGATTGGAGCACTAGTTAACAACTGGTTCAATCGCTGGAAGCTTCTCTCACATTCCTCTGTCCACTAAAATTTCTTCTCCTTCCTTTGCAAGGAAGTGATAGGGTGAGCTATCCTCGAGAACCCTGTGATAAACCTTCTATAATAACCAGCTAGACCCATAAAGGATATGACTTCCATCACGTTCTTTGGCGCTGACCATTCTTTGATGGCCTCAATCATCTCAGGATCCACAACTATCCCATCCTTCGAAATAATATGCCCCATAATGAATCTGCTTCTGATAAAACAAGCACTTTCTCAACTTGGCATACAATTGGTTCTCTCTTAGCACCTACAACACCATCCTCAGATGTTGTTCATGCTCTTCCTCTGACTTGGAATACACCAGAATGTCATCCAGGAAGGCTATGACAAACTTGTCTAGATAGTCCCTGAATACACTATTCATTAGGCACATAAAAACAATGGGTGCGTTCGACAACCCAAAAGACACCATTGTGAATTCATAATGACCATACCTTGTTCTGAAGGTGGTCTTGTTGATGTCTTCATCTTTGATTCTTACCTAGTGATATCCTGACCTGAGATCTATCTTTGAAAATATTTTGGATCCTTCAAGTGATCAAAGAGATCATCGATCCTCGACAGAGGATACTTGTTCTTACAATTACTTTGTTCAATTGTCTGAAATGGATACACAATCTCAGCATCCCATCCTTCTTCTTCACGAATAGGACTAGGGCACCCCAAGGTGACACACTTGGGCATATATACCCCTTCCTCAGGAGCTCCTCAAGCTGTAATTGCAATTGTTTCAGCTCTAGCGTACTCATTCTATAAGGAAATTTCGACACTGGAGCTGCTCTAGGAATCAAGTTTACAAAGAAGTCAATATCTCTTTTCGGAGGTAGTTCGGGTACCTCCTAAAATATATCCTCAAACACCTTTAGCACCGCATGGTCTTCGATCTTTGACACCTTATCCTTAGGTGCTTCCTCCAAGTGGGCTGCAAATAATTGACATCCTTTCCTGAAGCACTTCTTTAGCTACATTGCTGATATTTCTCTAACAACAACAACTCTAGGAATTCCTTGGACTATTTTCTGATTTCCTTCTTCATCCAGGCAAGTGAATGCCTTGTTACAACAATCCAATATGGCATGGTGTTGGTCTAACAAGTCCATACCAAATAGAAAGTCATAAGAACCTAAAGGCAGAATGTTCAATTCAGCCTTCGTGCTCAATCCATTCATGTCCACTGGACATGACTTAACTAATTCCGTAGCCCCTCTCTTGGTTCCTATAGAAAGTTGCACTAACCAAGATTTCCCATGTTTGCTTCTTGAAAATTGCAAACTTTCCACCACTCTAGGATCTATATAACTATGGCTAGCCTCTGAATCAATTAAAATAGTAAGGGAATGATTGTTGATCATACCTCCCACTTCAATCATGTGCAACTGATATTCAACTTGCTTGTTGTCCAAGGCTGCGTAGATCCTTGGCATTCTACTTCCCATGTCCTCCACTGTTTCATCTTGCTGTAGATTGTGGAAAACTCTCACTTTATTATTTCTGTGGGGGCAATCTATGTACCTATGGTTTCCTTTACAACCCCAACACTCCATAGGTGTCTGTCTTGGCATTTGCCCACCCACTTCAGCCTTCCCGAGCTCTCTAAAAGATGGTTGTCCTTGAGGACTGTTTCTGAAAAAATATGCCTTAACTCCCTTCTTCCTCTGATCCATCTTGAAATTCTTCTTGTCTTCCCAAGCCTTCCAGAAAGTAGGCTTCTCTCTTTGCTACTCATATACACATTTTTCTCTTCTTGTAGTTTCTTCCATTGTCTTAG
>JASDQU010685579.1:0-12768 GCA_032191745.1 Picea mariana | reverse complement strand
TCTAGAAGATTCCTCCTCTAGAATGTTCTTAGGTGATGGTAGCACTATATAAAGGGGTTCAAGCAATGTAATGAGACATGAAGAGAAGTATTGTATTTGGAGCAGTAGCTCAATAGGAGGATGCCCCCTCGAAGAGGCAAGTGAACAGGAGAGGATCCCTTCCATAATAGGATCCTTTGTATGGTGTTGCCCTACCTCAAGGGTTTTCTCTATTTCTTTTGTTTATGTTATGGTGAATGGTTTATGGTTTATTCTTAATTATTTTTGAAGTATATTTGCAGATCTATTCAGGTTCTTGTGATTGTGCAAGCAAGGATTGCTTGAGGAGTTTTATCCTTCCATAAGGATTAATATATGGTGTTACCCTACCTCAAGGGTTTTCTCTATTTCTTGTGTTCATGTTATGGTGAATGGTCTATGGTTTATTCTTGGTTATTTCTGAAGTATATTTGCAGATTAGTCTTTGGTACTTAACATCCTGCATATTCTTGTCAATTATTATCGTTGTGGCTTGAGTTGCTTTTAAATTCTAAGGATCTTTATCCCTCAAGGCATACCTCATTTCACCCTCAAAAGCCTCCATATAATATATCAATACTGTAGCATCTGAGATTTTTATATCATCATACAGACTCTTAACTAAGTTGTTAAACTTAGCATTAAACACTTCCACAGTTTCATTCTCTTTCTTATGGCTAGAAGTGAGGGTTGCTAACTAAAACCTATGTTCCTTCTGATCACCCCATCTCTTTCTAAATTCATCCAATATTGAATCAAGGGTGTTAAACTTAGTGGGATCAAAATCTGTAAACCATTTAGCAACATCACCTTCTAGTGAATACACAAATAGGGTCATTTTTACATCTACTTTGTTATGACCTCTACAATATCTTTCCACATGTTAGCACTCAAAAACGCACCGGCATTTTTGAAGGAAATATGCCTAATCTTGCAGGGAAAATTTGACTTGTTTCCCGAGCTCCAAATGAAGATCTGAAAACACCATTGGATAGCTTATATTCTCTATATGTCGATCGACTATTTAAACATACAAAACGGACTTTTTATGACTGAGAAATTCAATTTTGAAAATCTGTCTGCTTTCAACAGCGCATAAGGCAGAATTTTTGACTAGTTAGCTATGGAAAGTGGCTACTTTCAGCAGCTAAGGAGCAGATTTTCGGGTAAGTTAGCTGTTGAAAGCTGTCAAGGCCAGAATAGCCAAATTTTTGCCCAGATCAGGAATTTTTGGAGTTGAATGGTTTGAATTCTTGTTCACTAAGCTGGTTATGAATTATCAAATCAAAATATGAAGGCCTTTCTTGGAGATGAAGGTCAAAAGAGAATTTTTTGACTAGATTTGGTGATTTTCAAGGGCAAAATGATAGGGATTTTTGGCACACATCATCAAATTCGAATTCCACTTTTAAAGGGACAGATCAAAGAGCCTTGGAAGGCTAGGCTACACTTCATCAACTTTCAACCAATGTTTGAAGACCAAAAGATAGAGGTTGACCTCATCTTGAGGAGCTCTCCTTATCTTTTGTGAATTAGTTTTGACTTTCTATTTTTAGAATATCAGATCCATTGTTTTAGGATCTGAAGATGATTGTAAGAGGCTATAAAGCCAAAGACATTTGGAGCTCTAAAGGGTTCAATTCTTGGGTTCGACTTGGAATACTATGATGCTGCCATTGTAATACTCAGACTTATTCTTACTTTATAAAAAATTGCAAGCTTCTTTCAGTTCTGTGTCAAATTTTCTCTTCTGTTCTTTTATAGCTTATGAGTGGAAGTCCTTTGTTGAAGCTCATTCAATTTGCAGTGACTGTCATCTCACTGATTAATTGTCTTATTTGATTATCATAAGTTATTTCTCGGTTGTTAGACCCATTGTGTTTGTTGGTATGAAACATAATCTGGTTCAATAGCTGTTTTCTTTCCCCCATTTAATCAAACTTTATCTGACCACGGTGCTAGAAAGCCTTGTGAGATTTTGTATCTCTAGACAATCTTGAAAACACAGTCCAACCTCTAGTTATTCACCTTGATCCACAACCCATTTCAATTATTAAGAAAATTGCTTCAAAAAGAGTTAGTTACCAGGCATCTCCGACTTACAACCTAGGAGAGTTTCTTGGAGAGATAACACCACACACATATGGAAGTTCAAGATGTGGGACTTTGCATTGATTTCAGTGGTTCCCTTCAATGTAGGCAACTTGTCTATGGCTTTCTCAGGGACTTGGTGTGGGGCATATTGGATTGTTGCAAAATACAAAGGCCTCAAGAATATACTCATGGTTGCGTTAGTATTATTAGCGGGTGTATTAACAGTTTCTTGATTATTAGTTTGGAACAAGAATTGGATATCAGTGAGTTCTTCTTCTCCAAGACTTTCAAGTAGTCTCCTAGGGGAAAGGTTGTTTATCCTCCTCCTATAAACCTTTTCAAGTTCAGAAAAAGAGCAAATCAAGCCTCATGCAACGCTCCTAGTAATATACCTGATAGATTTGTTCAATGGAGTCGCCACTTGGAAAAGATTCACACAAAATCAACCAATGCAAGTTCAATGAATTTTAGGGACTAAAGTGTTTTATTGCTTATTTCTAAAAGAAGAATTTAAGTCATTTTGACCAAGGATAAATGAATTATCCATGGTAACAGCGCCAAAGATGTTGTCGTCCTTATACACACTTGCAAACATGAGCTAAGTCCTGCTCACTTAGTGTGTCCTCGGAGGCACAATGCCTAGGTTCAAAGTCCACGATTAGTGTCTCCTCGGAGGCACAATGCCTAGTTTCAAAGTCCATGATGTCACTTTGACATGAACCTCTTCCATCTAGGCTAACTCCTAGGGAAGCAAAGGGGGGTAGACCTTAGTTACTAGATGAGATTAATGTTTATATTCTAGGAGTTGGTTTTAATTGGTTAAAAGGTTAAGGGAATCTAGCCTATGATGTCAAGCAACAAATGCAGGATGCAACAGTTAAGTATGACAGTCAAGACCTTTTCCTAGGGCAACTAAGACTAGTGCCTAAGATTGGGCAAGGGGTCAACTAAGTTAAAGGAGGATTTGTTACAAAAGAATTATCAGTTTACAAAGTATTACAACAAGATAGATACAGATAGAAACAAAATAATATCTAAGATATACATAGATAAACTAGATACAATAGATACAAGATATTAACAAGTGCTTGAAATGTGCAGGAAAGATGATATTCAAGGATGAGAGATAATCAACACATCAAGCCAAGCATGCTCGCAACAGATAGAATTTTGTTGGACTGCTTTTCAATGGCCAAGAGATGCAAAGCACTCAAGACCCAATCAAGAGAATGCCTCCAGGTGGATGCACACTTCTTGAAGGATCACACCACAAATCAAGGGATACAAGACAGATAAGATGCTTGAAAATGTAAAGTATGTTCCAGATACGAGATATAGCCACTTAAGTAATAATTCTACAACACACATAAGATAACTTGCATATGAATGTAAATTGAAAGACAGTGAGATCAATGAGCTTGCAAGTGTGTAATTATATTGTTGATGTTTTAGATTGAAGATTAAATTAAGTGATTAAGTGTGAGATTAATTTTAGACCTATCTAGGTATCATCACAAAAACTCTCCTCCTCCTATTACCAAGTGGTTGCTGGATGCTCAAGAAGTGAGGCAATGAGGCCTACCCTAGCTTCACACGTCAACCCTAAGATCCGAGTACTCCTGAAAAGGGTGCCACACGTCGTGAGACCATCCCCGGACTAGCACCTTCCATTGCCTTCCTTAAACCCCATTTTAAATGGTGAAGATGGTGAGTTATGGTGTCCTATTAAGTCTAATTAATTTGTTTTATGGATATGATCTAAATATTGCGAACTTTGATTGAGTTCTTGTATCTTTCTCAACAAAGGATTTCCAAAATACAAAAAACGAGTGTGAACTCTTAACAATGAAATTGCAGATTTAGTTCCTAAGTTTTGAATTATTGCATGTAGATGTAAGAACTAAAATGCTTGTGAAACTAAGAACTGAAAATGTTGTGAATGATAAAGCCTTTTAAATAAATGGATTGCAAGTTAAATGTTAGTTTCCGAAAAAGGCCTTGGGGACCCAAACCGGAATTAATGATTGAGTTCTAACTTTGTTAGATTGCACATATACGATATAAGAAATGAAAGTAACTTGTGAAATTGAAAGAGTGATTAATTTAGCCCTTAAGATTACCGGTTTTTTGCATGCATGTATAAGAATTAAATACTGAAAGGGAAATGACTTGCATGCAAAGTAAATTATGAAAACAAATATCACTTATGCTTCCACGGGCTCTAATCTAGCATATAACTGTGAGATCTACTCTAGATTATTTTAGTTTTAAGCATGCATGTAGAAATCAATACTAATATAGCTAAACTAAGTGAGGAAGACAGAAAAGAAAACTAATCTAAACTTGCAAAGTAAAGACTGAAGGAAAGGAAAGCAAGTCACTTGGGTACAACTCCTTTGGGCTTGCATTTACAGTATTTTAGAGAGAATAGAAAGAAGAAGAATTGTTACCACAATGAGAGGAGTTGTTTGAGGGTGTGTTGTGCTTCAAATTGGGTAGCATGTACCCTTGTCTTGGCGAGAACCTACAAAAATCAGCAAGCTATTGCTTTCTTATTTGAGCTGCAACACACTAAAAAATGTTATGAAATTTTTGTTCTTCAATAGAAACTTCTTGCATATAAAAACTAGAAAATTGTATTGATTTAGTTGACCTATCTAAGCAAGTTAACTACTAAAATCTGAAATGAAAGAACATAAAGATAATCATAAAACTTTGGAGTGTTAATGAGAAGTAAGAATAGATCCTTTCTTGGATCTATCCCAATAGCTCTCCTTGAAATGACCTGCAAGCCTAAAATAAAATGTGAGATTGAAACAGATAATGATTACATGCACTAATAACACAAACTAGTTTCTATCATTAGTGAATGTAAAACACTTAAGCTAGCAATTACACAATTACTAAGCCTAGCCAAGTAAACTAATTTACCCAACAATCTATTTAATAACACAATAACATTCGAAAACCAAAAGCAATATCACCTCATGATCATATGAAGAATTCAAACAAGTCTTGAAATCCATGAGTCCTCCAAAACTATTTCCTTTATTATCGAATGGAAATATGTTGCAACAACTAATTGCCACAAGATCTTCAAGTACAACACCAGTGAAGAAGTATGACAATAATGAGAGAGATAGAGAGAGTGGGATGGTGAGAAAATAGTAGCATAAAAATGCAATCATGAATGGTAAGAAATGAGGGAGTGAGGGGTCTCTTAAATAGAAAAACAAGCCAAGGAGACCCCTCTTGGATCTTCAACAAGTGTCAAACATCCAAGGGACAAGACAACACACAAGGGAAAGCAACCAATGAGAGACTCGACTTTTAGGGTGAGGGGAAATGGCAAGTAACTTAGTTGGATGGGTGAAAGCAAGGAAAGGGGGGCGAGAATTGGCAAGTGAGGGAGGCGTATTGGTCATGAGGAAGGTCCACACTTTAATTGAAAGAAACCTTCCATCCAAAACTTGATGTTTTCACGTTTTAACGTGTGATCCTTTTCAAACATGCATGGAGTTTCCCAAAAAACGTGAGGCAAAGCATGAGTTGGCTTGGAGTGTGGATGGAGAATGGGGGAGTTTGTGGGACACACTCCCAAATGGGACGTAAGAGGAGGAGGAGGAGGAGAGGGCCCACGAATCAATTTAAGTGAGAGTTTCCATATTTACGTGAGTTAGTGCGTGAGGGTTGGGAGGGCGTGTGGTGTGGAGTGAATTGACTTGGAGCGTGGAATCCACACTCTAAGTGGAATGTAGGAGCTAAAGGATAGGCGTACCTCATGAAGGAGGGGGATACCACTCAAATAAATGTGATTATTAACTCTCACGTGGGTAAGGGTGTACGTAAGCTCAAAGGGAAAAAGATTTAAAAGGTGACTTTAATTAAAAGTGGGTTTAAGGGGTAGCTAAAAGGTTAGGAAAGGTTAGGTGGGTTAGGGTAGTCTCCATCTCAATAATTATCACTTACTTCACTTTATTTGACAAACTATTACAAAATTGACATTTGCCCATGTCCTGGGTTTGGTAATTAAAATCGTCATTTCCCGAAAAAACTCCTAAGTGGACAAAAAACCTAGCAAAACTTGTCCGACTGAGTTGAAACTTGGTCCACAGGTTTAGGGGGTCTCATTATATTTATTTTGAGTACAAATGCCCCTATCAAAAATCCTGAGACCCATTTTTACATTAAATACCCATAATTAATTAATTAATTAATTATGAACCTTAAAAAAGAACCTGGCTATACTTGACGGAATTTCGTGAAATTTCGTGTGTTGTCTTACTTTGTCATTTATAAAATTCCTAAACAATAGCCACATAGGAATGACTTCATTAGAATGATTTTCACCACTTTGGAGGATTATATTGGGTGGGAGTGAAAAACTCAAGGGAGATTAACCTAACTGGTTATGCCACATTAACCTCCCGAGGATTAAAAAAAACTCAGTGAAAGGAACTCTCCTAATGAAGAAACCCTAAGGAAACTGACCTAACATGATCCATGTAGACCTATTACAATATTAACCCATGCAAGGGTGCGGTAATCCCACTTACAAAACTGTGTGTTGGAGCAATAATTGCCTTGTAGAACCAAAAAGTCTTTGACATGTTTGCATATGTTGATGCATATCGTCATGGTACATAGAGTTGACCCCCTAGTTGAATAGGCAGTGAACATGTCCCACATACACAAATTGCCAATTTCAAACTTCTGTTCAATTGGATCCTTCATTGATTATTATGATAATGCAGTTGCTGCCACCAATTCAATACAACAAATAATAATAACAATAATCACAATAATAATAACCTCATAATTGTTGATCTCTCCTCATCAATCTTCTTCTTCTGCAACTACAATTACCATTACAACAAATTTATTGATATAGAGTGTCTTGTCAGAGATGTCACCAAGCATCAGGTGGCCATGAGGCCCATCAACACCATGTTTGATGAAAATCGGTTGAAGAAATCGAAAAATAGCATAGAAAACACTCGGATAAGTAACACTAGATAGTGAAAAGGTCATTAAAATTTCCAATGACCATGATATTTTGTCCCGATGTTTGGCATAGATGGAAAGGACCGCAAGTCACTGATTGACATGTTCACACGCAAGACATTCAAGATTTCATGCATTTTTCAACTACTTTCCATAGCCTGAATCCCTCATTTTGTTGCAACACAAACCTTTATGTTCCTTCATACAAATAGAAAACACACGCAAACACTCAATGACCATTGGACCTTGACCAAGTTTTGGGAGATTCTTGGTCATGTTTACCTATTTTGGGACTTCAACAGCCTATCGAAGGAGGAGCGGAAGATGAAGCAAAGATCATGGGATCTTGGCCCCTTTTGGGGTCTTTTTTAGGTTTTTGGGAATATGTAACGGGAATGGGATGTCGGCCCATGGGTTTACCCATGTTTAGGCCTATTTTGTAATATATAAATAGATGTATAGGCTAGATAGAAGTAGAAGTGCATCTATGTGATGTTAGGCCGGTGTGCTAAGTGCAAGATAGCTAAGTGTTAAGTGCTAGTATGGTTTATAGATGTTCTGTGCATGAATGGAAGAGACTTGCAGAGCTAAGTGCAAGTGGTTGTAACTGATCATGGAAGGATTTCTGTTGTAACGCAAGGAAGAAGGATCTAGCGAGTTGCGTAGATATTCTATCCTATGCAAAAAATGGTTTTGAGGCTCTGTGCATGTAACCTATTGGAGAAGCTAATAAAAAATAAGAGTTGGTGGATGTAGCCCCAGCGTGGGGGTGAACCACGTAAACATTGTGTTATGTTTCTTTGTTCTTTGTCTTGATGTGTTCACATGTTATTTGCTAAGTGATTGGATGTATTTAGATAGATCTACTTATGCTTTGTGCTTATTATATGTGAGAATGTTAGATCTGATCTATATGGTTATGCTTAGTGCTTGATCTGCTTGATCTGATCTATTTACATATGTTAAGTGTTTGAATACATTAGATTAGTGTGAATGTTGTGAAGCTCTATTTTATCATCAGTGGATATTAATTACATATTGAGGAACTGATGGTGCTAAGTTCTTTATTAAGTGTTATAATCACAGACATATGTCCCAGCTAAGGTTGCAGACACCTGAGTCTTGCAATCATCCTTGCCTCTACCTCGGGTGAGACTTCATCTGCTTCGCAGGTGTTGTCGAAAGGGTCAGTAGTTAGGGTTTTTTCGGTGTGATGTTGTAGCATTGAACCCTAGGTATGCCCTTGTACCAACAAATGGTTTCATTGTCGGGACGCTGAAACTGTGATTGTTGGAAGCTAAAGAAGATGAAGCTTTGTGCAAAGATTTGACCTGAGATTGCAAAAGCTTTGTACGTAGATATGTGCCCTAGTGTGCAGTATCCTAATTGATTTATAAAACTATGTGCTAAAAAGAAGCCTGATCTGAAGAAAGGAGGTCGGATCTGAAGGAAAGAAGCAAGATCTGAATGCTTTATGCTCTAAGAAGAGGTAAAAATGAGAATTTCTGATTAAAAGAGGTAAGATCTGCAAGCTTTGTACTATGATAAAAGGTAAGAATAGTTAAAAATTTTAGATCTGGAAGCTTTATGCTCTGAAGAAGTAAGATAAGTGGAAATTTTTGTTTCTAGAGTATGGATCTAGGTATGATTAATAGGATATATCCTAGCTTGAAAACTAGGGCACTAATAGATGAAAGAAGGTTTGATATGTATAGATCTAATAATAATAATGAAATATATGTTATACCCATCCATAGAAAGAATGTTTGGACTAACAAATGGATGCAGGATCCTAGAAATAATTTTTTGCAGGTTAGCTACCATGATCCTAGTGTGCAGTACCGGAAAGGTTGGGGATCATTTAAAAGAAAGAGATGATTAACCCTCTATTATAGTTGTAGAAGACCGGGAAATCTTACTATGGAATTCCCTGGAAGAAGACCTGGTTGTCTTTGTTGTAAATCTATGGACCATGAAGTGTTGGATTGCCATAGAATGATTGTTAAGCTTGAAGGAATGATTCTGAACCAGGAAAACCCTAAGGTAGATCCATAAATGGCAGAATCTCAGAAAGAATCAAAGAAAGTATTTCTACAAATAAACGAACCCCTGAATGACCATTGACATGTCAGACTATCAGAGATATTCAAGGAAAAATAATGCATTGAAGCAAGAATATGAGATTTCTACATTGACTATGTTCTAGATGAGGAAACACAGGTGAATATCATGACAGAGAGAACTTGGGAAGCTATAGGGAAGCCTGCTATGATTCCTTCATTAGGAGGAATAGGATTATTTAGAGGAGAACTAGTAAACCTATGTGGGAAGCTCGCTCGTGTACCTATGCATGTTAATGGAACTTCGACAGAAGAAGATTTTGAGATTATTAAATTTACTAAAGACATCGCCCCATTTACCATGCTACTAGCCAACCCTTGGATTGGAAGAGATCGGGCTAGAAGGAAAGAAGAAGAAGCAACGCTAGAACAACAGAAACAGGAGTTAAAGGAATTTATGACTAGAAGAATCACACATTTGATTGCAGAACAAAAGAATAGATCGAAGCTATTTAACATCAGAGACCCTGATGTCGAAGTTGCAAGAACCCTACAAGACCAATAAAAGCCTGAAGTACTTATCCCAGATAAAGAAGAAGTATCACCCTCGAATATTAAGAAAGAATTTCAATAGTGCACAGTGACTATGTCAAACGAAGATAAGAATCAGAATGGAAAAAGGCATACCGAGACGAAGCTCACTAGAAAGAAGGCTAGAAAGCTAAGTAAGAAGAGGGATAAGATTGAAAATTTACAAAAATTTCCAGACGGAACCTCATAGAAGAAAAATTTGCAAAATTGGAGCTTCATCAAGATATCAGAACATTGACACATGGCACTTCGCCATGATGAAGCAATATAGATGTTGGGGAACATTATAACCGTTAGATCAATGCTCTGAATGGATAGGAAGCCATTTATGTCAAACCCGCTTGCCATCCAACCGTTGAAACCACGTTATAACGAACAGAACTAAGTTAATGGAGACTCATACCCGTTGCAAGTGAACCATTGTCAAGTTCCCTATTTATCCCATCACGCCACGCACCGAGAACACTTTTTCCAATTGAGAATNCACTCTTTCTCTTTATCTCAGTGTTGTGTCTAAGTTGTTCCCCGAACCCACGATTGTTCACCCCGAGTGCGTATGTTAGAATAATTGAGCGCTGCAGAGAAAGTTGTTGAAGAAGTTTTGATCGACTTGATGACTGGGAGAGTCATGTCGATGTCTGAAGGTATCCAGGCTTCATCCACAAGAATAGTGAAAGTGTCTCCATCCACTACTTGATCTGGACCATATCATCCAGTCGATGAAAAATGAACCAAGCACAGAGATGATCTCGCGAATGCTAAGTTGATTCTGAGCATTTTACTCGCCTATCTACCCCCTCTGAGCGGCGCAATCAATCGAGACAGTGTGCCCAGATAATTTGGGTACACTTTGTTCACTGTGTACCTCCCAAAAGGGATACACGCAGTTTGCACAGACCAAGAAAAGATTGCAGCATTGAAGTTTAGTGACTTCAACCTTGGTGACAGGAAGGTCTACAACATGCTCGCCCCACATAAGTACCTGACCAGAAAAAAGGGAAAGAATTCAAAGATAGTTACCCAGTCATGGACTATGAACCTTGTGCAGTCCAGACTGCTCAATGTCATGAAGATTCCTCACTTCAGAAGGCATTAAGAAGTGAATGCATGCGTCAAGATGTTGTTGTCTTGTTACCACGATAGGTACTTGTGGTTAAACCGCCATCCGACGCTGATCAATCAGATCACAGGGCTAAGTATGCAAGGCCCCGACCCACATGATTTCTACCTTGGAAAAGCCATGGACCGCACTCTCGCACAAAGGATCAAGGACACTTACAAAGATTTCAAGAAGGGAACTCGAGGCTACAAGGTAGCTTCCATCTAGAGTAGCGCAGTACACCTCTCCTATCAGTTGATCACAGGAAAGTTAGTCCGCAAGAACCGACCCACCCAAGTGACTAGTTTTGTAGTTGACCTCGCAAGAAAGTGTGCAGAGGGCCTACAAATGAATTAGGTGAAGTACCTCGTGAACCAGTTGGAACTAGACTGTAGGAAAGCGCAAGATCAAGGATATGAGTTTCACTTCAGTTGGCTTATAATCCTGATCACTTCCATCGCATGGGAGATGCCGGAAGGTGCGACCTTCCCGGACATCGAGCCCTTTGAACCTCTGGTCGCAAAGTTTAGTACACTGTGGTATTCTAGTGACATGAACAAGCAATAGCAGTCAAATGTTGTATTCCACATATATTACAACCAGCTGAAGACAACCATCCAGTTCGAGCCTCGCATCACACCAAATACTCTCCATAGGATTCGACCTTTAATGAAATTCAGCGCGGACCGCCATTTCATTTATATTATAGCGTGCACTAACGAGCACAAGAAACAACTTCAATATTATTACAAGCTGACAGAGGAGGACTTGGAGGAGATAAACAAAGACTGGTCGGTGGACCTCCTCATTCCAGCAGACCCTATGGAGATGTCCGATATTGACAGTCCAGAAGCAGCGCATGATACACCTAAACCCATCAAGACAAAGAAAAATGAAGAAGCCCAAGATGTAAGTAGTATCTCAACAAAGACTACTTCCATCTAACCTAAGAAAGGAGGCGATGGTGGAGAGATAGATAGTGCAGAAGTTGAACAGAAGAAAGGTGAGGATACACCACCTAGAGATGAGGAGGATCCCTTGAAGAAAAGGAAGGTTCCCCCCCCTCAAAGCCTTCCTCGCGGAAGAAATTGAAAGCCTCTATGACCAAAATGCAGACTACCCTCACCTCAGATGACTTTGATTTCATTGTAGCAGCCATGAACGATGCTTCACTGGTGTTGTTCCTGAGTCTGTACTTAAGGCTTTCAAGTACAGTGTCAAGGCATCCGAAAGTATGATAAAGGTTGATAAAGGATTTCACTAACCTTCGGTATAGGAAACTTGTGAGGATTTCTACGTTCTTGCTGTCTAGCTTCCAACTGTTCCTGGGTAGTAATATCTCGTTCAATGACTACCCATGATTGTTCCAATTCCTCCCAGGTGTTCGCAATTTTAAGGATTATGTCGAAAATATTCAAAGCGATATGTACTTGATTAGATAGCCCGGGTTGAATATTTGGTTGAGTTGTTGTAGGTACAGTCATTGGGGAACAGTACCAGTATGGAAATGATTTAACGAGAGATTTTAATGCCGTTTCAATTCGGTCGAGATAAGAGAAATTTTCGCATGAGGAACAAAATAGGAATACAAACTAAAGGCCCTTTCCCGTAACTATATTACTTTTAGTAAAATATGTGGAATGAGAGAAAAACATCTAGCTGCAGATAACGTAAAATTCCTATCAGTAGAAAACTCATGTATACACAGAAGAAGAAATTGATATGAACATAATTGACGTGGTGTAAATAAACGTAAAATTCTGTAACTGTAAGTTGGTCTTACACCCGCTGATAGCTGGTGTAGAGGAAAGATAAGAAACAATTACCGAAAAATGAAATTCCTTCACTATTGTAGTGGTCGTACTAAATTATAGTGATACACATCAATTATGTAGAGCAAAA
>JASDQU010685578.1:58348-76329 GCA_032191745.1 Picea mariana | reverse complement strand
TATTTTTGGTTATTGAATGTGTTGAGTCTTGGGGTACCTTGGAAAGTGGTCCCCTTGTGGTTCTGTCTCTCTAACCACAAGAGGGAATTGATTAGACCCTTGTACTTTACCTTTTGTTCTAATTTCACTTTGACTTAGGAGTTTTAAGTCAAAAGTGAAATTTTGTCATTTTAGGCAAAAGTGACAATTAACTCACTTTGTGGATGAATTAAAGCAATGTTCCACCAAGACTCCGGGATGGGGGGACGCGGGTGAGAGGAGACGCACAAGGGGGACGTGTGGAAGTACCCCCAAATTTTAGGGATTTTTGGGAAATGGGGGACGGGGGGACGTCACATATATAATATAAAAAAATATAAAAAATAAAATTTTAAAAATAAAAATAATAATGATAATATGATAAATGTCAACAATAACATAAATTAATTTTATATATATTTGTTTTTTAAATTTAATTTTTTCTTTTTTAAATCTTACTGGGCAAAAAAAATTTGGGGGGACTTCCAGGAGTCCCCCTTTTGGGGGGAGACGTCCAGAAGTCCCCCTTTTCAAGGGGGGGACGTCCAGGAGTCCCCCTTTTGGGGAGTCTCGTCCCCCACCTTGGGGAGTCGCGTCCCCCCAAGTCCCCCTGCGTCTCCCCAAAAAGGGGACGTGGGGAAACGTCCCCCCTAGAGTCCCCCCGTCCCGGGGACGTGAGGGACGCGTCCCCGTGGAACACTGAATTAAAGGACATGAGGCAAACTTGGGAAACTTAACCAAAAGTGGGTTTCTAAGTGAGAGACTTGTGAGAAGATCTCACCCATTGATTAGAGATGGCAAGAGACGATCTTGGCCATCAATCTCTAGGTTTGGCCTAAGGATGGTTAAAGAGGGCGCAAGGGAGGAAGAGAGGCATCATTCTTGTTTTGTTCACTTGGAGAATTTGGAGAGGAGCAAAGAGATGAGGATGGAGGCATTAAATGAGGCTAGCTTGGGCGCTCTCATTCATAGAGGGTGCAGGGAGGCTTAGGGCTTCATTATTTTGTGGTGTGTGTTTATGCTTGGTGGAGGGCGCACTTGAGGAAGAGGGCGCAAGCTTAGCAGGCACATGTTGGAGTGAGGCATTTGCAGATCTGATTGGCAAGGGTTTGAGGCAGCATACAAGAGGAGATTTCTATGCAAGGGTTTCTCAAACAGCCAAATAAAAGATCAAGGGCGCATTTGTGGTCTAGCTTGGTCAAGGAAGGAAGGGTGCACTTCTTGGGCACATTCTTCGAAGAACCTTCTTGCATAGATTGAGAGGAGCTTGCAAAGTGTACAGGTTCTATTGTATTTACTTCCTTGTTGTATTCCATGCTTGAGACACTCCATATATATACATATACTCTAAACTGGTTTTCCCCGGGGGGTTTTGTCTAGGGTCATGTTGACCAAAAATTACACTTGTTCATTTTTCATGTATGCTTAGTTGTATATCAGCAGTATGAGCTTGTAAAGATCCTAGAGGAATGTTATTTGTTTTATGGTATTTGGATGTGCTAACATCAGTTAAAAAACCACTTGAAAGGGCACCTTAAAAGAGCACTTAACATTCAGTTGGAAGGGAGTTTTCTTGGCACAAATTTCAGACCTGTTTGCTGTCCTAAAACAGCAGCAAGGACAGCTTTGATATAGTAAACTTAGAGCCCAACAAGAAGTCATAAGACAGGCCTGTTGGGCAGCCTTCTAGTTCCTCAAAAATCTACAGAATGGTCTGGGCTGTCTTTGTTTTTCCTACATAGTATGATAACTCTGCAATATTTTGGACTGTATCAAGGTTGTACAGGTAAATCCACAGCCAGTTTTTGAAGAATACAAATTCCCATTAATTTTTTTAAAATGATGTAAAACCTACAGAAGCTACCAGTGAAGTCGACTCCTCCTACAAAGACAGCCCTTGTCAAAAAAAGGTGGTTTACTTTCCTTTGGGTATCACCTCTGAATCCTTCCTTCTCTCCCCCAACACTCGAGCTTGCTTCATTCATGTTTCAAGTTCTACAATTTCCACATACTTCTTTATTAACTCGACTTTTTAGAAATGACAATACATAATCTCTCTGACATCACATAGCAAAGATTCAATCTTAGAATATATCCTTGGCCTCCTGATCTGACGACCTTTTATCCTACAAAAAAATTTATACATAAATTAGTTGTATTCTTCATTTATACAAGTCCTAACTTCCTTTCATCTCCAGCTGCCACATGTCATCTTAAAAGATTATACATCAGCTATTTACATGCTTCATTTATCCAAATCAGCTAAGTTCCTTTCATCTCCTGCTGCCATGCGTCATCTGAACTTCCAATTCAACAAAATTTTGGACCCTTCCAGAATGAGTGGTACGTGGATATAAGTAATGAATTGCATGTATCAATTTATCACACTATTGGCAAGCATAATTTGTCTCTAGATCAGTGTTTCAGCTTGCAAAACTATAGATACTGTATGCTCATATATTAATATATTGTTTACAGGCACACTTATTCTTGGAATTTATGTATTCAATCCATTCTATTTGCATTTTCATATTCAGCTATTAAATTTGTTGGCATAGTTTAAGTGATGTTAAGCAATGACCATTGACAAGGTTGTGTTGGGCCTTTGACCATTTCTCCTAAAAAATAGACTGATTGTGTCAAACAAGACACCACAGAGGCTATTCAATGAGTTGTTCTAATCTCTGAGTTGGAAACATACTTAGAGGCTCAGATTCATTGATACATACCCAAATGTAAGGGATAACAGGCAGACTTGTTGCATGCTGCCCTGCACTCTATTTTTTATGATACCAAAATGCCTTAGATCGTCTGTTGAAAATGCCTGCTACAACTTATATAGGGATTCTGCATCAACCCCTTTTCTCTATTATATGATTCCCACAGCAACATTCTGGATTTCATCAGACCAAGTCAGACACGTGAAAAATCCATTAAAGGGCATTATAATATACATAGTTGTTCCACATGGATTCAGTATGAAGGGAGTTTCCAAGATAGCTATATTACAACTATGGCTTCATTAAGGCTTACGAGGTTTGTCTTAAGTTCAGATACATAATACTAAGGGATACCACAGATGATAGAAGCAACCAAGCCTCAAAACTTAAAATGGGGGAAACTTGGATCCACTATGCTATCCCTTAGGCAAATATCCTTTTCTATGTCCTTTCTCATAAAAAGCCATTAGCAGTTAAAAACTTGAAAAAGAGAGGAATAGAGGCTCCTTCAAGATGCCCAGTCTGTCTTTAAGAGTCCTAGGGGCATCTTTTTTAAGCCTGTCAAAAAGTGGATTTCTGTGTTCTAATCAGCAATGGCATTGATCTTAAAGACCCATTTTTCCCACAAATGGAGCAGACATTTTTATCACTCGGAACAGGAAATATCCCACTTCACTTAAGAAGAAATTTAGGCTTTCCAAAATCTGGACTGTTATTAAAGATAAGGCACTAGAATGATGAATCTGGATGGCAAGAAATAAAGCTATCTTAGCAATAAACAACTAAATAAAAGTGAAGCCACTAAAGTTAAGACCTGGGTTTCTGAGTCTTTGTCCATAAAATCAATCTGCCATAAGAATCATGAACTAGAATACTAACCAAAGGAGATCTACTGGATCCAAAGGTGAAGTCTTGGTTGATGGGCCAACAGAGAAAAACAGCAAAGGAAGCAAATGCTACTCCACTCCCAAATATCCACGCACTCTTTTTTGATGGAGCAATGAAAGAAAATCTGGAAAGAGTCTGGGCTAGTGAACTTGTTCAAGATCTTAATGGACTTGAGCTATCCCTCAGAAAAGTTCCCTGCTGACATCCAGGGCATAGGTAATTCTGCCTTAATGATCAAAATTTTGACAAATAAATCACACCCTAACTGCATAAATTCACAACTCGTGCACAATCACACAGGTCAAGGAGGCCTTTGAATCAATTTGCTTTCACATGTTTAGGGAAATTTAAATTCAGAGGCAGATAAGCTAGCCAATCTCTGTTGAGATTTGGGTACCTTGGGAAGTGGTCCCCTTGTGGTTTTGAGTCTCTAACCACAAGTAGGAAATACATTGAAACTATGTACCTTGTACTTTGACTTCACTTAAGTCAAAAAGTTGAATTTTTGTCACTTAAGGCAAAACTAACTAATTATTCATTAAGTGGGTGAATGAGGGGACATTAAGTGAACTTAGGGAACTTAACCCAAAGTGGGTTTGTGAGTGAGATTATTGTGGGATGATCTCAACCTTTGATTAGAGAATGGATGGAGAGATCTTAGCTATCCATCTCTTAGGTTTCCTTATGGAGGTCCAAGAGGGGCGCATAGGGCCTAAGGAGGCTCATTCACTCTTTTGTTGTCTTGGAGAGCTAGAGGAGAGCAATGGAGATGGGAATGGAAGCAAAGGATGAGGGCAGCAAGGGTGCCTCCTTCCATGGAGGGCTCTAAGAGGCTTTGGCTCCCATTTATTTGTGGTCTTCATACTTGCTTGGAGGAGGGCGCACACCTAGTGGGCATGAGTTATACTTGGCAGTTTGTTGTTTGGTTTGTTTTGTTGGAGAGGTAGCACACTATAACTGATTTGTGTGCAAGGGTTTCTTCTACAAAGCAATAAAGAGCAAGGGCGCAAGGCTAGAGTGGGATTGAGCAACAAGTGAGGAGGGCGCACCATGCTTGGGCGCATTCACCTTCTTGGACCTGTATAGCAGCTTGAGAGGGGCTGCCATTGTATCAGGTTCATTTGTTTTGTTGTACTTGTTGTATCTCACATTTCTTACACCACTTATATAGACTTACATTCCAAACTGGTTTTCCCCAGGGGGGTTTTATCCAAGGTCGTGTTGACCAAAAACACTTGTGTCCTAATTTCATGCATGCTAGAGTTTAGAACAGCATTATAATAGTTGTAAAGATCTAGAGGTGTGTTATATATTTTGAGGTATGCATGTGCTAACCTATGGGCTACTAAAACTACATGCAAGGGCACCTTAAATGCATATATAACCATAACAAACCAGCAGAAAAGTTACTGAACTGTTTGCTGTTATAAAACAGCAGCAAATAACAGTTGGAGAGTTGAAACTTAGAGCCAATCTCAGGTCAAAGACAGACCTAGTTGGCAGCCTGTTAGGACCTCAGATTTTCTTCAATCTCATAGCTATAAAGAAGTCTCATACAGAATATTTCACTATTCTTAACAGATTCTCCCAGTAACTCTGCATTTAAGCCCCCTATTTAGTATTTCCTACGTTGTTAGGTGGCAAATCTGAAACAGAGTCCAAAAACCTCTTTGATGACGCTGACAGAGACCTACAAAATCAGATACGTTGAAGTCTGAAAGACTGGTTAACAGCATCGAAATGAAATTAAAACAAGTGTGGAAGGAAATAGAATATGACAGATGAAAATTCTGATCTAAGTCCTTCATATGGGAAGCTGATGGGCATAGACACACCAAAAGATATAGACAAGGATGGTACTCAGTCATATCGATGATTAAGCACCAACCCATCTATGGAACAGAACTCCTGATCCAGCAATAACCCTGTCTACAGCTGCTGAATTGCATAAATTTTGTGATCTCTCATGTGCCAACAACAGAGACAGGAGCATTTCATTTTCCAGTGCCCCACCTACCATGAGATACATGAGAGACCACTGCCTATTTAGAGACTCAGGGGACTCTCTTTCCACTATCTTCCACTACCCTGATCAGTGATGCCTGGCCCTCTACATGAGAGAAGTACTTGGACACGGATCATACCCGTCCCTATCGAAAACTTTCAGGTAGATTACTTCTTATTTTCAAGCTGTCCAGTCAGATCGTAGCAACAAGCGGCAGGGAGAGACTCAGGGACCATTAGATAGACCCGCAGAAAACCCTTCAAACTCCAGATCAATGAGGCCTTGGTTCTCAAATCAACCACCCCCTCTCAAGAGGTCAACCAATCACCACGAGACCCTTATGGAGCTGCCACACCAAGATGCATGTCGTTGCACACCACCAAATTAGTAGACAGTCCTGTAAGCAGCTTGGTTACCGACAACCCTGGAGCAGGGCATGCATGCCCCCCCTTGGCATAGCCAGGTTTCCATATGGACTTTCTTCTACATGCCTTGGATAATAGGAAAGCAGGGTCTCCACATTCCTGTACTCCCCCAGGATCATAAAGCCCGGTCCCTTCAACCCTGATCAGAACCTGGTGGACATCATTTGCCAGTGCAATGGCAATTTCATAGCCATTGATGACTCTGAGGATAAGATCGGTCTCTGCTCTCATCCTCAGCAGCCGGCTCCAACACTTTGTGACCTCATCTCCTCTCGATCAGTACCAATTTCAGTATGCATGCCTTCTTCTTTTAGCACTTTAGCTTCTTTACATCCTTTTGTATACCTATACTCTATCTCTTATGCTTTTATGCTTTCCTWATTAGCCTTATTAGCTTGATTAGCTAGATGTTTAGTTGTTAACCATGACCTTAGATTTTAATATTTGAGCATCTTCAAGTTGTTTTTTCCACTGCCGCATTGTACCTTTTGTAACTAGATGCAGCGTTACCAGACTCGCAGATTAACCCTCATTGACTCAATTTGACTTGGTCAACGCAAGTCAAACTCATGAGCCCCGATTTTGACTCACGAGTTTGACTCATCCAAGTCCCCAGGATGCCTTTAAAAATACTTTTCAGTGCGATGTCAGTTATTCTTTCAGCCTGTTTCAGCACATTTTCTCTCTGCCAGTTAACTGTGTGTGACAAACGGAGCTACAGGAGTATGTATAGCTTTATTTTTTTGTACTTCCCAAGCTTTTCCTGATTTATTGCCGATCCGATCCAAACTCTTTGCTCTTTTGCCAAGTTTTCGCCGATTCCGAATCTGGTAATATTGACTAGATGTACCTTTTAGCCCCATTAACCTACTTTTGTGGTCATTTGTCTGACATTAATAAAAATATCTTATCTGTCTTATTTTTGCAATGTATAGTTTTCTTTAGGAAAGCTAAGATTTCTAAAAAGTTTAACATGCTGTACATTTTGAGCTTCTAAGCAATTCTGTGGGACTATTGTGCACTTCCACCCCTCCATAATCTCTTGCCTACAGGTATAGCTGGGGTAGTTTGTACATTTTTTATATCTTAATATATAATATTTTTGTCTCTTTAAGAAAAAACATTCAGCTGATGATAACCTTAGTTCTCTTCACTTCTTTCTGGAAACTCTACGTGTAAATTCAACCTAATAATAAAATGTAATTTTCCATAGTACATTTAATCTGAATATCAAAAAGTAATAATTAAAAAAATACCTTATCAATAAAAGATGCTGGATAACATCTATAATTCTGCTCAAATGATGTAGCTGGATATCCATAACCCTCAAAGAACTGCAACCGTTTCCAAATATTATCAGATCTTAGTGCAGAATATTTTTCCAGAACTCGAGATTTGATATTGTTTCAAACCAAATCTAGCTTGTATTGAGTATGTAATGTTTAGGCATGAATAATGCAAGAGATCACATGTTCTTTAAAATCCAGTATTTTATCAACCTAACATGCAGCAACTAAATTCCCATTAACAATTCTATATTAATAAAATTAGTGGATAAATGGAATTAAAATGCATACCATTGTGAAAACAGTCTAGTCACCCCAGTCAGTTCGGCTTTCCAATAACAGATTCTGCAAATAACAAATTACAACATTCTTCAATCAATCATTCTAGAGCCAACCCAGCCAGGCTGCTGTATCTTAAGATACAGCAATGAAAATCAGTTTCCTAGAACACTTGGTGACTACAATTCTTCAATGAAAACCGTAACAACTAAAGCTACATATTAAAACCTTTGTTTTTATTCTGTCAATATGTAATATCTTTATTCTTTAAGTGAGACCAAGCAAAACTCTAATAAGATGAAAGAGGAGCTATATAAAGCAAAGGAATATTTGAAGGGCACAATGTTAATTACTGTCCTAATTATTTGCCCCTGTTCCATTATTTCCAGTGTGTTTATTCCATGTTTCGCTATGTTGGATTCCAAGCTGGGTAGTTTAGGTCCTAGCAAATTCTGAAATGGCATTATATCAAAACACAAGCACAAAATTTTGCAAATTACTGTTATAGTGCCACTACACCCCAGCAACCAGGAAAACCAAGTTTCAATTGCATTCTCTTACCATGTATTATGAATTTTATCCTCCACAATGGTACTAATGGCATCATATGCCCACGTGAACATTACCCCATCATGGCAAATGGGGAAGTTGTCCACTGCATAATACCAATAAAGTTGTTAAAAAACCCATAAGCTTTTGATTTGTCTATTTCAAGCTCATGAGTAGCCCTGGATTTTGCATTTTTTTCAATCAGCAAGAAAGGCAAAATTCAGGGTTATTCATGAGCTTGAAATAGACAAATCAAAAGCTTATGATTTTTCTGATGGCACAGAGCAATGGAATCTCGGAATGAGTGGAGAAGGAATATTACAGTTAACGGATTCTAGGCGGATCCAATTTAAATATGGACTAGCATATACAACAAATAAAGAAGTCATCAGAGTGACCCAAGCGCTTATGGCCCTAACTTTGGAAAGGGTATTAAGTTAAAGAAAATTGGTAATTTCTGTTGAAATATTGTAACTTCGAAGAATATTCTACCTGAGAGAGAGTTGAATAATATTATTATATTATATTTAATTAGGCCCTATTGTGCCTGGACAGTTAATTGTAAATTAAGAGGGTAAAGTGACAGGTCAGCACAGACCTAATTATAGGCTGGCCAGACCACTATTTATAAGAGAGGCCAGTACCTCATTTGGACACACACACACTCAGCTCTGCAGTGCACAAGTCTTGGAGGAGAAGTTGCTGCAACTGGGGGTGACGTCAAGGAGGGTTTTTGGTCTATCTCTTGGTATTTCTTGGTTAAGTGGTGCGCTACTCTTCCTAGTGAAGGAGTAGAGGAGGATCTTTTGTTCGGTCTTTGGTCTATATCTATATTGAGGAAGTTTTTGCTGGGTTTTCTCCCCCGTGAGGGTTTCCCAGGATAATCTGTGTGTCTCTATTGTTTCTGTGATTTCCTCTCTTTCAGTGATCTTATTTATGCAGCTAATGTGCTAAATGATTATAATAATAAAGAAGAACCGTAATTGCTAGTTCTATAAGTAAAACTTCAACATGGTATCACAGCAAGGCTGAAAGAGACCAACTCACAGTTTATAAGAAGAGGCTACCTTCAGCTCCAAGATTCAATTTTCAATATTGCAGCTGCTGCAAAATTAGGGTTTATGCATAAATCCTAAGTGTGACGTTTTCCCTGTTTAAGGAGGACGTTAGGGGAAGTAACCACACCTAGGAACTCGCCCTAGGAGGGCCCATCTAGTCCTTGGATCAGAATTTTGAAATTTGAAGTTTGAGAAATTAGGGTTTCCTCATAAAACCCTAAGTTGCAGTTGCAGTTGTAGTCCCAGTTGCAGTTGCAGTTGCAGTTGAAGTTGCAGCTGCAGTACCAGTTGCAGTACCAGTTGCAGTTGCAGTATCAGTCGCAGTATTAGTTGCAGTTGCAGTATCAATTGCAGTTGCAATGCCATTTCCTTCATACCAATTGTAGTGCCAGCACCAGTTGCACTACCAGTTACAGTGAAAGTTTTGTGAAGTATTGGGACTGATTTTCATTGTCCTAGTGTGCCTTACCTTAGCAAATCTCCAACTAACTTTAAGTTACAAGTTGAAGCACCCTTGAAGTTCTAAAGGTTCGTTATTGCTTTCCAGTGCCACTACCTGTCGATATTGTCAGAGGTATGTACTTACATATGTTTAAACTGTATCGTTATTTTAAAGGGTATTTGCAGGAGAAAGGATCTTTTATCTAAACAACAATAGTAGATCTAGAGGGATCTCAAATCCAACACATTCAGAGGAACTATGCACCCCAAGTTTGAATACTTTGATATGCCTCTACTTGTTATGGCATTATTGTAATCTTATGAATATCCAGGTTGCATTTTGATCTGTTGAAGTTATCATACTAACCATTGGTCAAAATTAAAGTCAAAGTATTAGATTGATTAAAGTTGAGATTATAGATTTTATTCCCTAACTCAGATTTCTGTCAAGATAGTATATTGTCTTAGTACAAAGGACAGGTTGAAGAAAGTACTTGTCATCTTGAGTGAAGGAGACTCGAAAGAAAAGCAACACACTCATTCTTGATGACAAGACTCCAGGTTCCAGGTTTGATTGATTAAATTGATAAGATTCAAATTTACATATATCAAGTTTGATAACTGCTAAACACTAGTTGTGATAGCAATCTTTGAAAAAATTTATTATTGAATACTTGGTAGCATGTGAGCATTATTGAGATAAACGCTTACTGAAATCATTCACTAGATATAACTAACATCTTCTCTAGGAGAAACTTTTTGTTTTGTTTCCAGGTTACCATGGAGGAATGATTGATCAAAACACTAAAAGAGTGTTCTCTCATTCCTTATTATTGTATTTCTTACTTTTTACCCTTGTTTCAGGCAGGTCACAAGTGATAGCTCTAAAGGAGCTACTGTGACGATTGTTCTCGCTATTGTTTTATTATTATTATAAAGAGTATTATTCTTGTCTACTATTTCTCCCTTGTTGTTCTTGTTCTGGGCAGGTCACAGGTGATAACCCTGAGGGAGCTATAGTGACGATTGCAGGAGGCAATATATTAGATGAGACATGGAGCAGACTATCCAAGTTGTATATATGACCGTATACATCCATATACCGAAGAAGAAGCTACTTTTGATAGATACAGAACATCTCATATGGAGACAGATGATGAGGAGTTGAAGGCTCCAAAGATGACCGAACAATAGAATAGAACTCACAGTAGACTTGGTCAATGGATAATGAAGCCACCTTGACAGGAAGCAGAATTCATTTGAAGTCTGACTCATCTTTTCATATTAAGACTTGGTATTCAACACCAAGTATATCATGCAGAGACTATGAAGCTTTTGTAGACTCGGAAGAAATCAAGACTCAAAGTAAGCCTGATCTCAGAAAACATCATATGTGAAAAAGAGACATCTTCGAGGACTGGTAGACAGATGCCATGAGTTGAGAAGACTAGATTGTAGCTTCAGAGACCTCTAGGAGACATAAATCTCCTAAGAAGATTCCCTTGTTTCAATGATAGAGGAAAAAGCCAGTCAGAAGGACTGGGATATGGATTTTGCCTTGAGACCAGAAGGGAAGTCAGTGGTGACTTCCAAGATTGATCTAACAGATCAAGCATGCTGCAGATAACAATATAAAGATGTACAAAGCCTTATTTATGTCCAGAGGATTCTCCTAGCAAGAGGGAGAAGACTATGACGAGACAYTTGCTCCAGTAATCAGAAGAAGTATATATAGAACAAACATGATTCATTAAAAGAAGTCGACACAATATGAGATTCAGAGGGAGCAAATATGRCAATCCCTATATTTGAGATTGAGTTATCTCCAGTGYCAGTTGGTGCAGTACATTAGTCGAGCCATGGAGACATGACTACAATAGAAGATTGAGTTACCTCCAAAGAAAGAGGATAAGCTACCCTCGATGTCAGTTATTGAGCCACTCTCAGTTTCAGATGAAGTTGTTGCCGTGATAGAGTAGAGGAGTTACTCTCGGAGTTCAGCAGTGGCAATGGGAATGGAGCAGTCATTCCCAGCTTCAAAGCAGCTACAGGTGCAGAGTCACAGTCCCAGGGGAACAGTTGCAGAGAGAGTAGAGAACATACTCTCAGGAAGTGAGATAGATAGTGCTTTGCAGAAAGCACATAGAGCTAGCACATGATTTTGCAGATTGAGTTGCAGCTAAGCAAGTGTACCAGGTTGGTACAATGTGATGTGAAAATTTGGTTTCAAAGTATAGGACAGGAAGACTCATGTCTGCAAGTTGAAGCAAGCTCCAAGAGCTTGGTATGGCAAGATTGATAGTTTTTCTGATGAGCTTAGGCTTTACCAAGAGTAAAGTTGATCCAAACCTTTACTTCAAGATTGAGAATGATGGACCAGTTATATTGTTGCTATATGTGGATGACTTATTCTTGACAAATGAAGAAAAGTTCATCACAGATTGTAAGAAGAAGCTTGTCGCTGAATTTAAAACGAGGACCTAGGCCCGATGCACTATTTCTTAGGTCTTGAAGTATGGCAGAGCCCAAAAAAGATTTTCCTTAGTCAAGGAAAGTATGCTATGGAAATTCTGAAGAGATTCGACATGATGGACTATAGAACCATGTCCACTCCTATGGAAACGAATCTGAAATTATTGGTTGATACTTCGTCAAAAATAGTTGATGTTACTCTATACAAACAGATGGTTGGTTCATTGATGTATGTGACGAATACCAGACCAAATATATGCTTTGTTGTGAACACCTTGAGTCAGTATCTAGTGGAGCCCAGACGTGTTTACCTTGTAGTTGCAAAGCATGTTATGAGATACCTTAAGGGTACATTGGACTATGGCCTCTATTATACTGGAGATTGTGAATTCAGATTGTATGGCTATACTGATTCAAATTGGGCTAGAAGTGCTGCAGACAGAAAAAACACTTCAGGATGTTGTTTCAATTTGGGGTCAGCCATGACTTCATGGAAAAACAAGAAGCAATCCAGTATTGCTCTCAGTACGGCAGAAGCGGAGTACATTGCAGCATGCTCCACCAGTTGTGAAGCCATATGGCTTCGGAAGTTGTTGACAAGTCTATTTGACCTAGAGATGGATGCTACCGTGATCTTTTGTGATAACCAAAGTTTCATAAAGATGACAGAGAACCCAGTGTTCCACGATAAGACGAAGCACATTGAGAACCGATACCATTACATTCATACAGAAGGAAGTTGTGAAGCTCCAGTATGTTGGCACAGATGAGCAGGTAGCAGATGTGTTGACTAAGCCTCCGTCTCGTGTGAAGTTTGAGTACTTCCGAGACAAGCTTGGTGTAGTCCCAAAGGACCTCCCTCGAAAGGGGGAGTGATATTGATGATACTATGGTATCTTGACCAACAGCGGGTAGCTCAGTTAGGATTTTATATCCTAGGGGACTGATCATCCCTAGGCATATCCCAGAGGTCCGATAAGGACGGTCTGTCAGAGTACATGTGCATGTATATGCCAGTTGTGGTCAGTAGTGGTAGCTCAATTAGGATTTTATATCCTAGGGAATCTTATGATTCCTGGGCAGATCCCGAAGGTCCGATAAGGACGGTCTGTCAGAGTACCACGTGTTAGCTTGTTAGGATTTTATATCCTAGGGAATCTTATGATTCATGGGCAGATCCCAAAGGTCCGGCAAGGACAATCTATCAGAGTACCACAAATGTTGTTGTTGATGCACCTGCCTCATTCTGTTGCCATTGATGTTGTTGTTCCAGCGTTGTGCCATTGATGTTGTTGTTCCAGCTTCATGTTGTTGATGATATTGATGTTCCAACTTTGTGTTGTTGATGTTGATGTTCCAGCTTCATGTTGTTAATGATGATGATGTTACTCCAGCTCCGCGTTGCAGATGATGATGGTGTTCAATTTCTACTGATGTTGACGATAAGAAAAACTTTCAATGACCTATAGATATGAACGACAGTGTTCCGGATGTTGATGACGATGTCCCCTCCTCTTGATGTTGTATTGAGTCCAGTCAGTTGTTATTGATGTTGTTAGTAGAATACCCTTCTTGTTAAGGGGGAGTGTTGAAATATTGTAACTTCGAAGAAGATTCTACCTGAGAGAGAGTTGAATAATATTATTATATTATATTTAATTAGGCCCTATTGTGCCTTAGTAAAAGTCGACCCTATTGTGCCTTGACAGTTAATTGTAAATTAAGAGGGTAAAGTGACAGGTCGGCCCAGACCTAATTGTAGGCTGCCAGACCACTATTTATAAGAGAGGTCAGTGCTTCATTTGGACACACACACACACACACACACTCAGCTCTGCAGTGCTCAAGTCTTGGAGGAGAAGTTACTGCAACTGGGAGTGACGTCAAGGAGGGTTTTTGGTCTATCTCTTGGTATTTCTTGGTTAAGTGGTGCGCTACTCTTCCTAGTGAAGGAATAGAGGAGGATCTTTTGTTTGATCTTTGGTCTATCTATATTGAGGAAGTTTTTGCTGGGTTTTCTCCCCCATGAGGGTTTCCCAGGATAATCTGTGTGTGTCTATTGTTTCTGTGATTGCCTCTCTTTCAGTGATCTTATTTATGCAACTAATGTGCTAAATGATTATAATAATAAAGAAGAACCGTAACTGCTAGATGTATAAGTAAAACTTCAACAATTTCATAGATGGATGGTTCAATGGCAAGCAAAGACTTGAGGCTGTTAGGAGTTATCAACAGGACACTGGAATTGAAATCCAGATTCAATGTGATTTCTTTTTATCATGTGCTCAGGGATCTTAACAATTAGCARACAGCTTGTCAAAGCAAGCATGTAAGTGAGTTCCTTTATGAAAACCAAGTTGTGGGATGGTGAAGTGGAGGTTCTTGATCCGAATTAAATCCTCATTCCAAACTTTGTAAGAAACAATTTTTTGGCAAATTTTGAAGTCAGCAATCAACTTTAAAACAAAAGGCCAAAAGCCTCAAGAAGGTGAAACAATCACCTGATGGTTGGCACTCCAAGGCAACCCTATAACAAAGAATGTTGTTAGATGCAAAGACAACCAAGGGGGGTGGACAGGAAATGAAGAAGAAAGGCAATGGCGAAAAAAGAAGACTTGGGAAAAAGAAACTTGTTTTATGATCGGAGGATGAAGGAGCCATTGAGCTTGTCCATGCACGAGCAACAATTGTCCCTGAGCCATGGCAATCTACAAATGTTGTCAGTGAGTAACAATCGAAATTTCTGTGTATAGCTCACCCTTTGTAGCTATTTCCTGGGCCTAATAAAATGCCCATCGAATGTTGGTTTTCCCATTTGGGTTTCCAAGGTAAAATCTCTATGTCTATGGTGCATTAAAGTTCTTTGTGGTTGATGAATTATTGTGTGATTGAGCACTGTGGATGTTTTATTTTCTTCTTGTTGTTCTGGCTATATTAAATAAATCATTGGAATGTGTTGAGCAAGCAACAACTTCCCCATACCTTTTTTGCCTTTGTCATGTAGCAAGGACAAAAAGGGTTGGGGCCCCTCCTTTTTTCTTTCAATCCTAGAAGACCAGTCTTTCAAGCTTTCATATCATGACTTGGAAATTTTTCACTTTAAGTCTTGTTATCGCAGGATTTGTAATTATGCAAAGCCCAACACAACACTCCAAATCTTGCATAACTATGGAAGATCCTACCACTGTCACCTTAGTAAGAATTTCCCTCGTTTTAGTGATGGAAGAGGTCCACCACAAGGGAGGCTTCCCTGGTGACCTCAAGGGATCAAAGTAGCAAGTATAGTAGCCAAACCTACCGCCCCCTCTCTTGATCACCAAAAGATTGGTCTAGGTCAAGGTAGTAGAAGAGGTATGAAGTTGTTTGAGTACCTGCCCGGAACAAGAACACTTTACAGCATATGTATGATTATTTCCAAGTCCAAGCATTCAATTAATACCTCCTTAAGACACTAGACAAGATAAGTTGCAATGGCTGTTATAAATTTGCAGCAGTAAACAATGATATAACAGCAGTAAATGATTTATAACAGCAGCAACAATTAGTGCTCAAAAATGCAACAATTGACCATGAAAACTTACTTAGCATATATCTACTAGAATAATATTCAATTGTTTGAGGCAATGTCTAAACAAGTTAAGCCACCAGTATATGAGTGTATGCAGCGAATAAATGTAATTTAGATGGCAGTAGCAAACTTTGTATAACAGCAGCAAGTTATTGGACAAGTTTTCCAATGTTAGTGTGAGTAAAGTTAGTGGAATGCTTAAGAGAGTTGAGAGAACGAGTTTGTCAAACAATTCACCATGAGAATGCTTTAAAACCAATGCCTTTTAAGGGATATGGAGTCTTATAACAGCAAATGCAACTCAGCTTGAAACTTGATCTAGTCGCAACCAAGAGGTAGGATTCAAACCCTAAGGTGCAAAGCACATTTGGGCCTTAGGCTTTGAATCTTGAGGAGAAGGATTTCTAGGGTGCAAGCACATTTGGGCCCTAGAAACTGTTTCTCCCTTCTTGTAGCTTCAACTAGGTCAAAAATCAAAAGTCTAGGGCTAAAATCCTAAAGTGTGCCAGCACTTTAGGGATTTAGGGTTCTAACCCTAGCGAGGATATTTCACAAACTTTGGACAAAAATCACCTTGTGAGAGGAAGAAGAAGCACTTATGTTTCTCTCTTAGGGTTTCACCAAGCAAGACATCTAGCATAAAATAGAAAATTTACCATGAAACATTAATAGCATAAGAATAAATTGCAGAAAATTCACTTACTTCATCCAAGAAACCATGAGATAAAACCCTAATTGCAGAAGTTCCCATCCAAAATCAGAAAAAACCATCCACAAGTGACCTTCCAAGCATAGTGCATAAGAAGAGAAGAGCTAGTAACCCTTAGAGGACGAAAATTTTAGAAGTACTCTCACAAAATGGTATGAAGTTATGATCCTAAAATGAAATGTGAGGGTAGCCTTCTTATATGAGGCTACCCTAATAGATTTGTCCACATAATTTATCAACTACAAAAAAGAAATGGGGTCGACTGCTTGATTTGCCTCTAACATAATGCCCAAATACAAAAATACATCATAAAACCCTAAAAAGTGTGATGTCATGCTCCAAATGTGTGACATCAAGCTAGGAGAGGGTGACGTCGTGCCTCCAAAGGCAAACATTGGGCCTCCAATGATCCAGATTTTATGAGCAGAGCAAAATGAATACAGATTCTTAACACAAAATAACAGAGATATAGTAAAACTGGTTTTCTATTCAATAATGAAATAAGCTGAAACTGTAAAATGCAATGGAAACAAGCTTGTTGGAATGGTGGCGGCTTATCTCTAAGAAGAGATGTGACGGCTGCACTCATTCGCAAGAAGATGATTACAATGAGGCTCTCAAGGCCTTTTACAATAGAAAGGAATTCCAAAAACCCTAGACATCCAAAAACCTAACCCTAGGAGATGAAGCGCCAAAAGTCATGTGGGCCCCGTTTGGGTAAGTTAGTACATTAACTCCCCGGGGTCATAACTTTTGCATACGATCTCCGTTTTAGGCGTATGATAGCTCGTTGGAAAGTTATCGTCGAGGAGATTCATTTTGGGGCCTCAATCATGTCGTAGGTTATCATGGAGAAGCTCGATCCTGAAAAACCTTCATTTAGGCCCTCAAAATGGCCCCAGATGTGAAAACTGCTAAAAATAGTAAATTGCCAAAATTGCCAGAAAACTGTTTTGAGCCAGTTGGAAAAGGTGGGTGGCCACCAATATCCATCTGGATCAATCCTCCCTCCTTAGAAAGCAATGGTCTCCATTGCGTTGAGTCCCCCCATCAGGTCAAGAAATTTCTGCTGAATTTGGCCCCAAGTGACCCACTTGCCTTGGTGCAGGAGCTGCCCTGCTTTGACGACTTGATAAAGCTAGATCTTTTGTTGTCGAGTTCCCTTGATCTGTGTGTCCACAATCTGATCGTTGGATGCCTGTTGGATGCAGTCAGGGTTGAGTTCTGTTGGTGTCAGTTGTTCTGATACGTCTGAGGTGTCCAATAATGGTGGGAAATAAGGGCGCAAGAGATCCACGTTGAACACTAGGTGCAGGCCAAGGAAAGGAGGAATGTTGAGCTCAAAAGCATTATCCCCCACGGTCTTGGTGATGGTGTACAACCCATAACGAAGTGGGCGAAGCTTTCGATGGGGTCTTGTAAGGTGTTTTTTCTGCAAGTGCAACCAAACTTTGTCTCCCACCTGAAACTTATGTGGCACCCGATGTTGATCGTGGCGTTGTTTGTACTTGTCATTGGACTTCTGTAGGATATCCTGAACCTGTTGGTGCATGTGTTGGATCC
>JASDQU010685577.1:24930-40150 GCA_032191745.1 Picea mariana | reverse complement strand
TATTAAAGAAGGCCCACTATGGTAGTTAGATATAATAAATGGGTAGTTAGATATAATAAATGTAAGAGGACTTCTTAGAAGGTTCTACTTCTAGACGATTCCTCCTCTAGAATGTTCTTAGGTGATGGTAGAAATATATAAAGAGGTTCAAGCAATGAAATGGGATATGAAGAGAAGTATTGTATTTGGAGCTGAAGCTCATTAGGAGGAAGCCCCCTCGAAGAGGCAAGTGAACAGGAGAGGATCTCTTCCATAATAGGATCCATAGTATCGTGTTGCCCTACCTCAAGGGTTTTGATATCGTAAAGTGGTGGTTTTCTATATGGTTTCATATATCTTGTGTGGTGATTGTATTCAGATATATTTGGATCTATTGTGATATTTTGTATTCATTTCTTTGGTTCTTAACAAGTGGTATCAGAGCACTTTCCTTGGCATACATTGTCATGGGCAAATATTTTTCATTTTTGTAGATTTTTTTTTCGGAGAAGAAAAAAGAGGGCCGCGACATTCTAGAAATTTCAGGTATATTTCTGTGAAAATTTTGCAAAATCAGGTTGTATATATGATTTCCTCTCAGAAAAACACCCAAATTGAAAAAAAAAATCGCTTGAAACAGAGTTCAGGAAGTCAAGATATTGAAGTTTTAAAATCTGCAAATTTTTAGGGTTTTTTTCCCTGGACGGTGGCGTGATTTTTATTTTTGTAGCAATTGGAGGCCGCATTTGCCAAAATTAATTATAGATCTGAGTTCCTCTCACAATTTCACCCAATTTCAAAACAAAAATCAGCCAAAACAGAGTCCTAGAAGTGAAGTTATGAGCATTTTAAATTCAACATTTTTTTAGGGTTTTTCCAGAAAAAGACGTGATTTTCTGTTGTAACTTATTGGTCTATTTTTTGGGTTTTTTCATGATGGTTGCAGGACCGAAGAGTTCATAGAGTGATCAGATGGCTATTTCCTCTCAAACCCTCAAAGAAATTCTACAAATTACTGAAGCATTCAAATCCCAATTGTATGACACATTGGATGCTAGATTACATGTCCTTGCAGATGGCCTCAATGATAGTTTTCGTAGTATTCAAGATTCATTTGATAAAATGTAGGAGATATTTCTTATGGCGGACATCAGGGATGAATATAATCAAGAAATATATGCTTGGTATGATTTTGAGGCCGATTGTGATAATTCGTATATGGATAGTTGTCATTTCTGGGATGACAACCACTTTCATATTTTATTTGATGACTCTAATCCACCTTCTGTGGAGAGTATCAATGTGACAAATCGAGAGCCAATGATTATTACCAATTTTCATCATGCATATTCTACAGTGGTATTGTTCCTTCTAGATTCTACTACGACCATTTTCCACTACGTGGATGAATCTTCGTATTTGGATCCACATGACAGGGGTCAGTTTTTGGAGCATCATTTTGAGTTGGTTATTGGGTTCCAAAATCTTCCACCGGGAGTTCACATGAGCACTTGGACATGGGACCCGGGCTTACAATGGTGGTTGGACTACTTCAGCATGGTGATTTTCCTTTCTACATGGGACCTTGGTTCTCCAGTCTTCTTCAGCATTATAGTCCACAATTATCCATGGGACCCTGGTATATAGTTGTACATCAAGCATTGAGGACAATGCTTTCATAAGGGGGATGGAATGTAAGGTATCTAAAGAGGTAGTGGGGGGGCACAGATGGCCCATAGTGATAATAGTAGAGGTCATTCAATGTGAGGTGGACTAGGTCCACTATATTATTAAATAAGGCTCACTATGGTAGTTAGATATAATAAATGGGTAGTTAGGTATAATAAATGTAAGAGGACTTCTTAGAAGGTTCTACTTCTAGAATATTCCTCCTCTAGAATGTTATTAGGTGATGGTAGCACTATATAAAGGGGTTCAAGCAATGTAGTGGGAGATGAAGAGAATCATTATATTTGGAATGGTAGCTCAATAGGAGGATGCCCCCTCGAAGAGGCAAGTGAACAGGAGAGGATCCCTTCCATAATAGGATCCATTGTGCGGTGTTTCCCTACCTCAAGGGTTTTGATATAATAAAGTGTGGTTTCTTCTATCTTGTTTTGTGGATCTATTGTGTATTCAGTATTTGTAGTGATTATATTTGTAGATCTATTCAGGTTCTTCACAACATGAAATTCCTTCTTCCCATCTGGAAATACCAAAACTGGTGTAGTAACTAACTTCCACTTCAAAGTATCCAAACTCTTCTGACATTCTTCATTCCATCGAAATTTCACCTCCTTCTTTAACAACTTTTCCAATAGAGTTTTGATCTGCGCATATCCCCTAATAAACTTCTTGTAGTACCCTATATGACCCAACGTTTCTTGTAACTGTCGTATTGACATAGGCAGTGGAAAATCAAAAATCATAGTAATCTTTGTAGGATCAACCAACAATCCATGTTTACATACTACATGGCCTAGAAAAATGTCAAACAATGCGCAAAAAATGCACTTCTTTAAATTCAAGGAGATATGGAATTGTCTACATCTATCCAACATCAAGCGCAGAGTTTCAACATGATCTTTTAGAAAACTAAACAATGTATAGTCATCCAAGTATACTTTTAGGAACTTATGAATAAACTCTTTAAACGCTACTACAACACTCTAGAGAACATTGTTGGTGAATTCCTCAATCCAAAAGTCATAATTGTGTACTGATAACATTCCCATTATGTCGTAAAGGTTATCTTATATCTATCTTCCTATGCAATCTTAATATGATGATACCCGGAGAATCCACCAGTGAATGAATAAGCTTGATGTCCTCCTACATTCTCCAAGACTTCATTTGTAAACGGAGTAGGAAATGGATCATGTAAACAAGCATCATTCAGTTTTCTCAAATCCACGCAGATTCTAATTCCCCCTATTTTCTTGCCTTGAACTACCATCAGACTAATCCACTATGACTCTATGACAAGTTCAATAATTCTTGCTTCCAGAATCTTGTCTATCTCTGTTGATCCAAAAAGTATCCAGAGAAGGCTAAGAACAACTTAGAATGTGCAGAGGCAACTCAAGACACTCAGAGTGGCTTCAACAGATAGAGAAAGGGAAAATTTTCAAAGTTACCAAAACTTGGTGAAAATGGCATGATCGAAAATAGCATGTTGCAAGATTTCTAACGACGCAAATGACTTGTCAAACGGAGTTACGGATCAAAAGTTATAAGCAATCAAACTTGGTCAAAAAGTCAAAGGTCAAGGTGACATGTGTCACCACTGCAAGGGTGACATGTGGCACGTCTGTACAGATGATGTGGAACAGTGCTGAGTTGGCATGGAATGACATGGCAAGGTCGTACAGGTTGATGGCAGACACATGTCTGAATTAGGTTGTGACAAGTGTCAGTTTCATGGGCAAATGTTATGGTGTCACATGGCCCAGTCATGGGCTGCCACGTTGCACCCCTCCAGTGGTTGGTATGTGTAAAATTATATGACTCCCCAAAATTTGAACATGAAACCTCTTATCCCAAAGGCCTCACACCTCCACGCTAACCAACATACCACCATATGTTTCTTGTTTGCAATGTGGCCCAAATTTTATTTAAGTTGTAATAATGGTTCATATGGGGGAGAAAAGGGCTCGGCCTTCGGCCCAGCCCTTGGTTCCATGCTAAACCATGCGACCATATATCGTCTGCCATTTTGGTAACAGCATATCCACCAGTTTAAACCACCGCTATTTTTAGTTGTGCGCCAAATCTTGTTGCAATGATATATGTTAAAAAGGGGAGGCACGTGGGATTTGACCCTGAGACCTCCGCCAACCAACACCCTAACTTATCCTCCACTAAGCACTCCACCAACAGACTCACTTATTACATAACCACCTACGTTTTGTATAAAAAAGGGTGGTATCCAGTGTTTAGGACAGAGTATAGACGAGAGGCAAACCAAGAACTCCCGTACAGATTTGGGCATGATTTTCAAGAACTGGGCACATAGTTCAAAATAGTCTAGTCATTTATTCCAGAGATAGGGCACGAAAACTGAGGCAAGGGTGTCTCTTGGGCCTGAAAGTGTGAGACTTGGATCAAGGCTTGGAGCAGTCATTTTTAGGTAAAATGATGCCATGAACACAGTGGTGGTGTTAGTTTTCTGATCTGAGCAAAGCTTTTGTAGCTTAACTCCAGAATGAGGTATACTTATGTATTTTTTCCAATTCTTTTGTGGAGTTAATAAAATGACCTACCCATTTGAGAGCAGGACCTGGAGACGTAGTCCACTAGGGATGAACTCCGTTATCAAGTTCTTTGTGTTCATATTGCATGATTATGTCTCTTTCCTTTTGAGCTTTTCCTTCTTTATGGTGTACTTTTGCTTATGCTCATTTAATACGATTCTTTAATAAGTCACCTGATGAAAAGATCCTGGATCATCTGCTTTCACCTTCTGCTTATACATTGGATTCAACTCATATGGTCTCTGCTTCATCGTCTTGGAATATCTTCATCTCTCCTATATCCCCAACAATTCCTTTCATCTCTGAAAATGTGATCGGAAACAGGCCCTGATACTCATGCAGTAAATAAACAATATTTTCAATAGTTTATTCATTCCAATAGTCTCCAATGTTGGAAAAATTGGGCTTTTCCTCTGTACCATTATTTACTTTGCGTGTTCTCAATGGTTTTGCACACATAGTAGATTCAAGCTCCAGACCTTCTATTGCATGCTTTCCTTCGGTTTCTAGTATTTGTAAATTTCTTGGGTCTTCATTCTTCTGGTCTTCTTCAGCAATGTTATAATATTCCAACACTTCATGAACTATCGCAGAATATTTGTGCGTACTACATAAGGGTGCTAGTTCTATTGAGTCTTCAGATGTAAAAATATTTTCCTTGATCACCTATAGCATTGTGTCTACCAAATGTGCGTCATCTTAAAAACTGAAAGTTACCCTAAAGTTTTGCATCAAATATTCCCAGTTTTTTATTCCTCTACACACTTCCAGTTCTAAGTACCAGTTCTTTGGAATCATATCCAGGTTATGTACAAACAAATTTATCCTCTCTTTCTTAGGTACTAATCTTCAGGTCGTTGTGCACTTCGTAACATGTTCTGTTGGAAAAATCAACCCTATATACTTCAGCGCAGTATATTATGTTCCAAACCTGACCTGCAATAGTATTTTGTACTGCTGCCATTCAGTTATCCTCTCCTTATGCGCAACCCATCATCTCATTGGGGTTGCTTTCAACATGACATCTAAATCTAGCAGTCTTTTTTGATCTGGTATATGTAGTCCAAATTATTTCACAAAGGGATCCACAAATGTTAGTCCATCATATTTCGAAAGATTGCAAACCTCAGTTCCAATCTAGGGCAATGAACGAGTGATCTGAGTACATCTCCTTGTGGATACTTCATGCAATCTATGTTGCCAATGCTACATGGCCTCTTCGAAATATGACACACAAGAACTAATGCTTCACTAACTAAGTGCACCATCAGTCGTAGGGTTAACATAATCATCCATCCATGTAGTCATATTATAAATGTTATCTAATTATTTTCTCCTTGTTGGTTCCATGTATCTTCTTCCTTCGGTCAGATCTAATGGCAAAGTAACTTTCAAATCTCCTACTTCAAAGACCATCTTCCTCTTCTTCAAAACAATGATAATATGGTTATCGAAAGCCAAATCAAGTCCTAACAACGCGGGATATGGTTTACTACCATCTACTATTTAAATTACTTTAAAGTCTATTGTACTACACACTCCATCAATGTTCACATTCATTCCTGTCAGTATTCCTATTGGCACTATCTTATGTTAGTTCACTAACCTCAACTGAATAGGTGACCAGATCAAGTTTTTCTTACCCATCGTTTCCCAGCTCTGCTTCAGAATGAAATTTGCATCAGATCCCAAGTCCAAAATGATATTGTCCATGTCATAACCTCCTATCTGTGCGTTAATTCAAAACTCTTTGTTCGTCCTCTTCTTGTGATACCCCTGGTTAAATTCTCATTGTGCGACTTTTTCTTCCCTATCTTACGTGCAATGATAAATCATCACGTGCAATATGCTTAACGCGGTTTCATCCTTCATTTATTCTAAGAAAATCTTTAAGAATCTTTTCAAAGTACTTACCTTCTCACCTTTCCTTTTTGTATCCATGTGGTCATATATTGGAGGCATGTCATACACAGGAAACCTCTCATACAAAGGTGGTGCGGTCAAAGTCGATGTTATCCATTCTGCTCCTATCAATTCTTTCCTCACTTGCTTGTATGTCTCTTTCTCTTTTCTAGGGTAAATAATGGAAGAGGGTTGATCAGAATCTGGACCAGGGGTCTAAAAAATGCTCAATTTTCAAAGTGCTCGGAATGCGACGAAAATGATGCCATTGCGTCCGTCTCGTTCTCCTGATTCCGGAGGTATATTTATTTTTGCAAACGGAGTCCGTATGGAGAAGTTATTGAGGTCTGTTCGCCGAGCCAAACAGGCAAAATTTGATGTTGACTGGGCAGGCCGTACAGCTGACGTGGCAGGCCGTACAGCTAGCGTGGATGTCCGTACAGGACACGTGGCGGCTCCAGGTGATGCCACATGTCATGTGATTTTGGGATTTTTGGCATGCAATTGGCCAATTGAGAAGTGACACGTGTCACCACTGGATGGGTGACACGTGGCACATGATGACGTCAGCATTGACGTGGCGATCGTACGTTGACGTGGGCTAATCGGCGTTTGACACGTGGCAGGTGATGTGGCAATCGGTGATTGGTTGCAACTGGGCGAATTATTTTGCGACACATGGCGTCCTCGTGGGCGAATGAAAGGGTGCCACGTGGCCCAATCCCGGGTTGCCACGTGGCACCCTGGGTTTGACCATTTGGCTTGGGTTCAAAATTTTTGGGTCGACTGGATTTGAACCGGTGACCTCTCCCTTTGTCAAAGGTTTTAACATTTCCGCCAACCACAAAACTGTACGTTTCTTTTTAGTAAACCAATGGTTTTCATTTAATTTGAAGTTACATATTATTGCATACGGTGGGGGGTCGGGCCCGGGCTAAGCCCGGCCCGAGGTTATATGCACCCCATATGACCTTTGCTTTGTTTATTCGCGCGGGAGATTATGGTTTGGAAATGGGCGCATATTGAATAGTCAGCCCCAGTCACGCTTTTATCACATGTGACCAAACTCCACATAAAAATTGTGCGCGCGGGAGTTCTTTCAATGAACCGTGGTTACATTGTTACCACCATACAACCAGGTCGTGTAATGATTTTTGCGTGCGCGGGTTTCAACATTGGCCCATGGTCCCATTCGTTATCATATGACTTCGATATACAAATGCAATTTTGCGCGGGAGTTTGGATGTGTCATATAACCCACGGGGTTAATTTATATTATGTGACCGTTTAATGCCGCGGGGTTAGCACTATAACCCACGGGTTATGGTATTATTTAAAAGTGCGCGCAGTGATAACTTTTACGTGGGGGTTTTCAACATTATAAACGTGGTTCTATTATATTCCCATATAACCGTGCCTTTGGATTTTTTAGTTGTGGTTTAAAAACGGTTTTGAATGCACCCGCCACTTGTTGAGGCCTGGGTTAACTTTGCAACGGGTAGCCCTCTTTTTGCGCTGGGACGTGGCCATATGGCCCCCCATGCGCCCAACACCTCCGCCCTTGGGGGCTGGATTCCGGGTAACCGTGCGACAAATTGATGCAATTTGTGGAACGCGAGGGGAGGCTGAGTTTTGTGAGCAAAAACGCTCCGGAGCCAAGTTTAATTCGGGACAGGTGCATTATGGCAAGCCGGTAACAGAGCTTGAAGGTCAAAAATGGCAGCAAGCATAACTTTTGGAGTTTTTGGCCAAATGAGGAGCTATAAAAGCCCAGCTAGGGGTTTTTGGACGTTCTGAGTCCATTGGTGACATTTTTACAGGCATTTGAGGAGCCTATTTGCAGGTTTTTCACATTTGAAGTTTGAGGAAAGCTTTAGGAGCCTTAAAGCCCTCATTGTTTGAGGCATTGCTCAGATGAGCACACATCCATTTTCAAAGACTGAATAGTCATTTCTGACTGTTTATTATGCTCTGAACACATTGGGATAGGTTTCAGATCCATTGGAGGACTTCTACAGGCATTTTTTCTCCATTGAAGCTCAGGGAAGCTTGGAGGCCATTTGTAGAAGAGGTCATTGCTGGATGAGACAAGATCCATTTGCAGAGTTTTTACAGTCATTTTTGGGGTTTTATTGTATTCTGAATCCAATGGTACAGTCGGTAAATCCAATGGAGTTGAGCAGCAGCTTGTAAAAATCATTTTACAAACTAATCCCAAAGAGCCAAGTCCATTGAAGGAGGCTCAAGGAGACGTAGCCCAGAGAGGGGTGAACTCCTTTATCATCTTGTTGTTGATGTGAGTTTGTTGTGTTATTTGCTGCACTTTTTATGGTTGTGTATTGATTTATAACACATATTTAAGCATGTAAAAGAACATTTTCTCACACATAAACATTGACAAGAACAAGCCAGAAACTTAACACATAAACCAATCTTGCCTATTAAAACACATGAAGCAAGGTCCTGTTAAGATTTATTTCATGAGGTAGAGGGTGCTTGAATAGCATAACAAGTTAGCCTTCTATTTTCAGATCAAGGTTATGCTTCCTTCCTGGCCCACTAGTGAATTCCTTGATCCATCGCATCAATTCCTTTTCTTGTTCCTCCGCATGGAACTATTTCTATTTTAGGTTAATCGTCGCGCTCTTTTGTTGTTGTCATTTGCACATTTTGGTTTATATTCTCCTGCCACTTATCTATTAGTTCCAGACAATATTCTGTCACATGGTCCAACTTTCTACAATAAGTACATGTCATGCAAGGATTTGGATAGTCTCACAACAAATTCCTAGGTTGGTTGCAGTTATAACATATAATCAGGCCTCTTCCTTAGCCAAATCCTCCTCTTTTGTGACCTCTAAATCCTCCTCTTCCTCTGCCAAATCCCCCTCTTATGTGACCTATGAATCCTCCTCTCCCTCCTTGATTATAACCTCTCGGGGTGTTATACTACATTACTCCTCCTTCTGTTCCTTCTTCACCTTGAACTCAATATGCATATGTAGTGCATTCTCTCATCAGATCTAGTGTGCGACAATCCTTCTCATCATGTCCCACAAACTTACAAAAGTTGTAGTATATGTTTCACGCAGTACTTTGATACTTCTACATCAATGGATACATATTAGGGTGATGACCCATCGCCTTACATATTTCACACCATGATCTTATATTCTGCAGGTAATGCACCAAATTTACTCGCACTTTTCCTTTCCTTTCACAAGCTCCTATAACTGAATAATCAGTGTTGTTAACTGCGACTAAACTTGAGCCATCCCTGCGCCATTATCTCCTACAAGGGATGCTTCCAATTTCATAGTGATTTCTAGGGCTTCTCACTGCGTTGTGATCTTTTGTTGCATCAAAGGGAAGCATATATGTGGACCTATTATTGTATATGTAAACACTCATATCATTAATAAAATACATCGTTGCATGGAGACCAACCACGATAAAAGCGTATGGGGGACTAAACTCCACTAGGAAGGGGAAAGGAGGGCTAAGAGCCTAGGAAAGGATCTAATCTAGAGGGTTTATCTCCAAGGGAATATTATAATATTATTCCTAAAAGACTAAGTTATGGATATAACTTGCGATATCCTAAGTTCTTATGAGAAAGAGAAATGAAATACAAGTCAAGAGGAAAGATCTCCTGGAGGGCCATGTGTCATCAAGGGCGCATGCAAATAAATGTGGGGAAATTATTCCATTTCGGACACACTCAACCATTTTTTACATGCCCTCCATCAGTCTTACCTCTAGATCCTACACACACTCCTTCAATCATACCCCATACTTTTCCTGTTATCAGCAGTGATCCATACCATTCTTGTCATGAGCTGTGCACCAAAACCTTCCTGCCACTAGCAGCATATTTGTATCTTACCCATAGGTTTTTGTTGTCTTTACCTATACCTTTCCTGAACATGGTTGATTCCATCACCTATTCCATACCTGAATTCTATAGATGCCTTCACCTGATCCTATACCTGGTTGACTTAAGAGTTGTACTGAAGAAGTGGTTTGTCAGGACCGTAGGTTTGAAGAGGCGAGTTGTCAAGCTTGTGGATTGAAGAGGTGGGTTTTCAAACCAGTGAGAAACTCTCTCCAGACAAATTGTTGGGAATTGATTTTCTGAGGGAGCCCAAATGCAGCTACATTTCTCTGAGACTTCATGTCTGGCATGTTGTTGAAGCCATGGAAGGGAAGTGGGGCAACCGAAGTACTGTTGAACAGATAAGGGGCACACTTTCTGGAGTGGGACAAGAATGTGAGGAATGAGAGATTGTGAGCTATTAGTTTGAGTAGGCACATGATAGAGTTGTTCCTATTGTCTGAGATACATCAACCTAGCTAGGAATCCCTTTACCCAGGCGGAGTTTAGTCCCAACTCGGGGGTGACCCACTGCTAAGAGTTCTGAGTAGCGTGGTCTAAGGCTGGGAGTATTGTGGAAGGTCTGCACACAGTCGGTGGTCTTATATCAAAGATAAGTATCAATTTTGTGTTAATTTACATGTTGTTTATTTATATATATGTTTATGGGTTTTTCTCATGTATGTTGCATGTATATTTTTATTGTTATTTTCGCATGAATCTGTGTATTTACAGAATATATTTGTCTACTTAAATTTTTATATATATACAGATGAAATTGTTGTTTTAAGTGGCATGACCCAGCCTGGGTGGATGGGTATGTTACAATATATTCATTTCTGCAAGATTTTATGTGTGGCATAGCCCAACGGTCTAGTGCTGGGTATGTTACAATATGGTATCAGAGCTCAAGTTTCCAACACTGAGCTTGGATGGGCTGAGAAATTTGATTGAGTCACTTGCATGTAATTGGGCAAAAGCCCCAATCTTTGTTGTTAAAATTCTTGAAAATTTTGAAGAAATCGGCCAAATGGTGAAATTTTCATAATTTAATACTTGTTCAGGAAAATTCTGACTTGGGATTGGTCGAATTTGAATTGCAAGGAGAGCGCAAGAGACTTCTTAAGTCCCCAAAAGAAGAGAAATATCCTTGTGAGAATGAGAACGGACAAGATTTGTTCGAGAGGGGACTGAATCCTTCACAGTCGTCATATCTGAAGAAGGAGCATGGTAATTGAACACTCAATTCCTTCGGGCTTCTCTGCTTCAGCATTTTTTAAGTCCTTGTTGAAAAGGAGGCAAAATCCCTGAATCTCCAAAGTCCCAGAATGAATATACACCGTAGATCATTGGGAGAAGGTAGACCATTGGATCCCGAGTGGTTCGGCAATTCGGCACTCCGAGAGAATTTGGTTGTGGTTGTGCGGAGTGGATAGTTCCCCAAAGTCTTGAAGTCTAGAGCCAATACAGACCGTTCGTGTTTTGGGAAATGTGTTCGCATATTAGCGAGTATTTGGAAGTTTGGCATTCAAGAGTTTTATAGTGTTATGTTTGGAAGTTCTCTAAAGCTCAAAGTTCCGAAGTCTCAGAGTGTCATAGTCCTGAAGCTCCAGGGAGCACTTGTTTGAGAGTTTGGAAACTCAACGTTCGAGATTTTTGAAGTGTGTTGTAGAAGAAACCTCTGAAGCCCAAAGTTTCGAAGCTCCAGAGCCCCGAAGCTCTAGATAGCGTATGTTCAGAAATTCGGTGTTTGAGAGTTTTAAAGTGTGTTGGTGTGGAATCTTCTGAAGCCTGAAGATCTGGAGCATCAAAGTAGGAAAGATCCAGAGAGTGACAGTTTGGGAGTTCGCTAGTTTAGCGTTCGGGAATGTTGATTTTTTTGGTATGATATCCTCCAAAGCCCGGAGTCCCGAAGTCTCGGAGCGCTGTAGTGATGTGGCATGCTGACATCACCCAGGGTGATGTGGACCCACTTTATGGGTGCCACGTGTCATCCTGATTCGTGCTTTTCACAAACCTTTTGTGCCAATTGGAACTTGACACGTGTAACCCATCGATTGGGCCACGTGTCATCTCCATATTTTTCCACGTATCAACCCCCCGATGCGTAGTTGCTAATGAGACCCTGGAAGTTTGAAAATTTGGCAATCGAGGGAATTTGTGTATGTTGTTGTAAGATCTTTTGAAGCCCAAAACTCCGGAGCCTGGGAGCACCAGAGTAGTTTGTCAGTTCGGCATTCGGGGAACTTTGTGTATGGTGTGGTCAAAACTTCTGAAACCCAAAGCTCCGAAGCACCGAAGTCTTGAAACTCTGGAGGAGCATCGTTCGAGGAGTTCACCACTTCAGCGTTCAAAGGAAATGTTGTGTGGTGTAGGTGGAAACTTCGAAGCCTAAATCTCTAAATCACTGAAGCTTTGAAGAATTATCGTTCAAGATTTCACTAATTCGACATTCGGGGGAATTGGGATGTGTTGAAGAAGAGATCCCTGAATCCTGAAGTTTCGGAGCCCCAAAGTCCTGAGTCTCTGAATAAGCACCTTTCAGTTAGGCGTTGGGTCATAGCCCGTGGTTATATGAGATTTTGGCCGAAATAAAGGGGGTTGGTGCCCAATTTATTTATTTATTTGAAGAAAGAAAGGGGTGTAAAATAAGGGGTTTACAGGGTTTCAATTTGTATGGACCTACACTTAAAGGAGAAAAGAGGTTTGGAGTACATTTTGAGAGGATCCAACACGGGTCCAAGAACTAATTCGGCTCTAAAGAAGAAGCACAATTGTACATGGATTACCTCCCACGAAGGACAATTTTCAAATATCCATAAATTCTGCTCAAAACTCGGAATTGAGCATGAAAGAAGGGGTTGGAAAGATTTTGAACATTAGAATATAACTACTCACTCAGAAAATTGACCTGGGCAGACAATTTTCAGGAAAATCAGAAGAAATAATTATGATGCATTATGGAACTAGAATTGATCATAATTTCTTGAACTTGTTAAAACAATCAACCTAACAAGTTATGTTGGTTGCACATTTTGCAAATTTAATAGCTATTATATTATAACAGGATCAACACATAGTGCATAGGGATGGAAGATACAGAGGGGGGCGTACAACTAGGAAGATGAGATTAGAGGGATGGATGTCCATATGGGTATTGAAGGCACAAACTCAAATGGACATGGAGAAGGAAAGGAAGAAAGCATGAACTTGGTAAAGACCATTAAAAATCTGTAAAAGGAAGTCCAAAGCTATAAAGATGATAATGAAAGGATTATGAAATCCAAGGAGCAACAAAAGGACTTCAACGTAAAGTTAATGCAGATCTTGGACAGAATGGAAAATAAGATGGATAATAAGTTTGCCTCAAGAAAATCAAGAAGTCGCAAGTCTCCTGATGAAAAAGGAAGAACAATAAGTGTTAGCAGACATCACCATCACTCCCCAAGGCATTCAAATAGGAGAGAACCCAGTATCTCAACTCCAACCCCTGTCAAGAAGCATAAGAAGAGGTCTGGGGTGGATGAGTTACAAGGATAAATGAACAAAATCAAAGCTCCTACATTTGATGGCAAGCACAAGAAGGATGAAGATGCATAGACATGGTTGTTGGGCATGAGAAAGTATTTTCAATTACATAATTACTCTTCACATGCAGAAGGAAGAATTTCCCACCATCAACTCAAGGGAAAAGCATCCATGTGGTGGGACCAATTTGTGCAGGTGCAATACATTAAAGAGAAAAATGTTACTTGGAAGGAATTCAAGAAATATTTTCAAAAGAAATACTTGACTAAGAGATATTATGACAAGAAAATGAAGGAGTTCTCTGAACTCAAGCTTGGGAGTATGACCATAGATGAATATGAAAGAAGGTTTTTAGAACTGCTAAAGTATGTTTCTTTCATCAAGGATGAGACAGTTAATATTCAAAGGTATTTGAGTGGATTTCCATCATTAAATAGTGACAAGATACAATATGATGATCTCAAAACATTGGAGGATACCATAATGCAAGATAAATGCCTATATGATCAGCATAAAGGAAAGCCAACTTGTTGGCACATGGGAAAACCCAAGGTTCAACGCTATAAGAGTGCACCAACAAACCCTAACTACCAGCCCTTTCGGCAACACCTGCGAAGCAGATGAAATCTCACCCGAGATAGAGGCAAGGGTGGTTGCAAGACTCGGGGTCTTCAACCTTAGTTGGGACACAAATCTGTGATTATATCACTTATAGAGCACTTAGCATCAATCATTCATCAATATTCAGTCCTTATTATACTTCGCAGATAGCACAGAGCATTGCAACATTACCTTAGATCTAAGGTATCTTAGTACTTAGTAACAGTTAAACAATTTAGATTCAGTAGATCAGCACTAAGCATCTTCATATATATCAGATCCACTATTCATACACATCTAATAAGCACAAAGCATAAATATATCCATCTAAATATATTGAAACACTTAGTAAAAGTAGAGATAAGCACAAGAAGTCAAGGCACAAAGCATAACACAAAGATTTACATGGTTCACCCCCACTCTGGGGATATGTCCACCAACTCTTCTTCTTTATTATCATCGACAAATCGGTTACAAGCACAAAGCTGTAGAAACCCTTAATTCACAAAGGACAGAAGATCTACGCAGCCCACTAGATCCTTCTTCCTTGCCTTTCAGCACACAGCCTTCTATATCTTCACACAGGGACTTGCACTAAGCTCTGCAAGTCTATACAAAATGCACAAAACTCTCGATCACATAGATCCCTTCTTGGAACTTAGCCTATATCACATAGATACAATACAATCCTCCTCTACTAGATAACTAGATGTTTATTTATACATTACAAAAGTGGGCCTAAACGTGGGTAAACCCACGGGCCGACATCCCTTTCCCATTACATTGTCCCAAAACCCAAAAAAGGACCCGAAAGTGGGTTGAGATCCCTTGATCTATGCTTTGTCTGGTGCTCCATCTTTGACGGATTGTCGAAGTCCCAAAAATGGTCAACTATGACCAAGTAACTTCAAAACTTGGTCAAGGGCCAACAGGCCCCCAACACTCACCTGTGACTTGTCCCGAGTCACTCTAGTTTGAGAAATCCTGCCTCGAATGCCTTGATCTTGGCTCGAGCTGCTTCAACCTACTGCAATGCTACTACCTCTTGCTGAGTAAACTCTTGCATGAGTGCATCATTGACTGG
>JASDQU010685577.1:11683-24880 GCA_032191745.1 Picea mariana | reverse complement strand
TAGGTACTAATCTTCAGGTCGTTGTGCACTTCGTAACATGCTCTGTTGGAAAACTCAACCCTATATACTTCAGCGCAGTATATTATGTTCCAAACCTGACCTGCAATAGTGTTTTGTACTACTGCCATTCGGTTATCCTCTCCTTATGCGTAATCCATCATCTCATTGGGGTTGCTTTCAACGTGACATCTAAATCTAGTAGTCTTTGTTGATCTGGTATATGTAGTTCAAATTATTTCACAAAGGGATCCACAAATGTTAGTCCATCATATTTCAAAAGATTGCAAACCTCAGTTCTAATCTAGGGCAATGAACGAGTGATTTGAGTGCATCTCCTTGTGGATGCTTCATGCACTCTCTGTTGCCAATGCTACATGGCCTCTTTGAAATATGACATGCAAGAACTAATGCTTCACTAACTAAGTGCACCATCATTCGTAGGGTTAACATAATCATCCATCCATGTAGTCATATTATAAATGTTATCTAATTCTTTTCTCCTTGTTGGTTCCATGTATCTTCTTCCTTCGGTCGGATCTAATGGAAAAGTAACTTTCAAATCTCCTACTTCAAAAACCATCTTCCTCTTCTTCAAAACAATGATAATTTGGTTATTGAAAGCCAAATCAAGTCCTAACAACGTGGCTAATGGTTTACTACCATCTACTATTTAAATCACTTTAAAGTCTATTGTACTACATGTAAATTCTAACCTTGTACAATATCTACTGCAAACTGATATTCAGAAAAGAACAGAAAAGATACAATGGCAAATACAAACATTACACAGAGATTTTTCACCTGGAAACCCAAACCGAGAAAACCAACATATATTATATTGATACATTGTGTTACATTGTTTACAATACAATATACATATAGGAGCCAGCGGCATCCAAAACCCTAACCCAATGACCTGGATTAGTCCAAAACCCTAATTCCTTAACTGGAACTAGAAAACCATCGGCAAAAAACCATGTGCCGAAAACCAACTAATATCATGTGGTCCTGGTAATATGTCATCCCGGAAATATGTCGGCCCGGCGAAAATATGTCGGCCCGGAAATATGTTAGCCCGACGAAAATATGTCAGCCCGAAAAAAAAAAAAAAATCAGGGGCGCTGCCCCCGAACCCCCGCGCAGGGGGCTCCGCCCCCCTACACCCCCCTGCGCGCCCAGTGCAAGCGCTCAGACACTACTACTTGTGCAAATAATATAACACATACCCAAAACTACACACTCCATCAATGTTCACATTCACTCCTGTCAATATTCCTATTGGCACTATCTTATGTTAGTTCGCTAACCTCAACTGAATAGGTGACCAAATCAAGTTTGTCTTACCCATCGTTTCCCAGCTCTGCTTCGGAATGAAATTTGCATCAGATCCCAAGTCCAAAATGATATTTTCCATGTCATAACCTCCTATATGTGCGTTAATTTATAACTCTTTGTTCATCCTCTTCTTGTGATACCCCTGGTTAAATTCTCGTTGTGTGACAACTTCTTCCCTATCTTACGTGCAATGATAAATCATCACGTGCAATATGCTTAATGCGGTTTCATCCTTCATTTATTCTAAGAAAATCTTTAAGAATATTTTCAAAGTACTTACCTTCTCACCTTTCCTTTCTGTATCCATGTGGTCATATATTGGAGGCATGTCATACACAAGAAACCTCTCATACAAAGGTGGTGCGGTCAAAGTCGATGTTATCCATTCTACTCCTATCAATTCTTTCCTCACTTGCTTGTATGTCTCTTTCTCTTTTCTAGGGTAAATAATGGAAGATATTATTCTTCCTTCCTGGCCCACTAGTGAATTCCTTGATCCATCGCATCAACTCCTTTTCTTGTTCCTCCGCATGTAACTATTTCTATCTTAGGTTAATCGTCGCGCTCTTTTGTTGCTGCCATTTGCACATTTTGGTTTCTATTCTCCTGCCACTTATCTATTAGTTCCAGACAATATTATGTCACATGGTCCAACTTTCTACAATAAGTACATGTCATGCAAGGATTCAGATAGTCTCACAACAGATTCCCAGGTTGGTTGCAGTTATAACTTATAATCAGGCCTCTTCCTTAGCCAAATCCTCCTCTTTTGCAACCTCTAAACCCTCCTCTTCCTCTGCCAAATCCCCCTCTTATGTGACCTATGAATCCTCCTCTCCCTCCTTGATTATAACCTCTCGGGGTGTTATACTACATTACTCCTCCTTCTGTTCCTTCTTTACCTTGAACTCTATATGCATATGCAGTGCATTCTCTCATCAGATCTAGTGTGCGACAATCCTTCTCATCATGTCCCACAAACTTACAAAAGTTGTAGTATATGTTTCATGCATTACTTTGATACTTCTGCATCAACGGATATGTAGTAGGGTGATGACCCATCGCCTTACATATTTCACACCATACCCCTCCTCTTGTGGCTAAGGGATTCATAGCTCCTATAGCCAAATACTACCGAAAAGTTGGACACTCATTCTTATGATGATCTTATATTCTGCAGGTAATGCACCAAATTTACTCGCACTTTTCCTTTCCTTTCGCAAGCTCCTATAACTGAATAATCAGTGTTGTTAACTGTGACTAAACTTGAGCCATCCCTATGCCATTATCTCTTACAAGGGATGCTTCCAATTTCATAGTGATTTCTAGGGCTTCTCACTACGTTGTGATCTTTTGTTGCATCAAAGGGAAGCATATATGTGGACCTATTTTTGTATATGTAAACACTCATATCATTAATAAAATACATCATTATGTGGAGACCAACCACGATAAAAGCGTATGGGGGACTAAACTCCACTAGGAAGGGGAAGGGAGGGCTAAGAGCCTAGGAAAGGATCTAATCTAGAGGGTTTATCTCCAAGGGAATATTATAATATTATTCCTAAAAGACTAAGTTATGGATATAACTTGTGATATCCTAAGTTCTTATGAGAAAGAGAAATGAAATACAAGTCAAGAGGAAAGATCTCCTGGAGGGCCATGTGTCATCAAGGGCGCATGCAAATAAATGTGGGGAAATTATTCCATTTCGGACACACTCAACCATTTGTTACATGCCCTCCATCAGTCTTACCTCTAGATCCTACACACACTCCTTCAGTCATACCCCGTACTTTTCCTATTATCAATAGTGATCCATACCATTCTTGTCATGAGTGGCGCAATAGAACCTTCCTGCCACTAGCAGCGTATTTGTATCTTACCCATAGGCTTTTGTTGTCTTTACCTATACCTTTCCTGAACATCGTTGATTCCATCACCTATTCCATACCTGAATTCTATAGATGCCTTCACCTGATCCTGTACCTGGATGACTTAAGAGTTGTACTGAAGAAGTGGTTTGTCAGAACCGTAGGTTTGAAGAGGAGAGTTGTCAAGCTCGTGGATTGAAGAGGTGGGTTTTCAAACCCGTGAGAAACTCTCTCCAGGCGAATTGTTGGGAATTGATTTTCTGAGGGAGCCCAAATGCAACTACATTTCTCTGAGACTTCATGCCTGGCATGTTGTTGAAGCCATGGAAGGGAAGTGGGGAAACCGAAGTACTATTGAGCAGATAAGGGGAACACTTCCTGGAGTGGGACAAGAATGTGGGGAATGAGAGATTGTGAGCTGTTAGTTTGAGTAGGCACCTGACAGAGTTGTTCCTGTTGTCTAAGATACATCAACCTAGCTAGGAATCCCTTTACNCCCAGGCAGAGTTTAGTCCCATCTTAGGGGTGACCCACTACTAAGAGTTCTGAGTAGCATGGTCTAAGGCTGGGAGTATTGTGGAAGGTCTGCACACAGTCGGTGGTCTTATATCAAAGATAAGTATCAATTGTGTGTTAATTTACATGTTGTTTATTTATACATATGTTTATGGGTTTTTCTCATGTATGTTGCATGTATATTTTTATCATTATTTTCGCATGAATCTGTGTATTTGTAGAATATATTTGTCTGCTTAAATTTATATATATATACAGATGAAATTGTTGTTTTAAGTGGCATGACCCAGCCTGGGTGGCTGGGTATGTTACAATATGGTATCAGAGCTCAAGTTTCCAACACTGAACTTGGATGGGCCAAAAACTTTGATTGAGTCACTTGCATGTAATTGGGCAAAAGCCCCAATCTTTGTTGTTAAAATTCTTGAAAATTTTGAAGAAATCGGCCAAATGGAAAAAATTTCATAATTTAATACTTGTTAAGGAAAATTCTGACTTGGGATTGGTCGAATTTGAATCGCAAGGAGTGCGCAAGCGACTTCTTAAGTCCCCAAAATAAGATAAATATCTTTGTGAGAACGAGAACGGACAAGATTTGTTTGGGAGGGGATTGAATCATTCACAGTCGTCAGATATGAAGAAGGAGCATGGAAATTGAACACTCAATTCCTTCGGACTTCGCTGCTTCAGCATTTTTTAAGTCCTTGTTGAAAAGGAGGCAAAATCCCCGAAGCTCCGAAGTCCTAGAATGAATATACACTGTAGATCATTGGGAGAAGGCAGACCATTGGATCCTGAGTGGTTCAGCAATTCGGCACTCCGAGAGAATTTGGTTGTGGTTATGCGGAGTGGATATTTCCCCAAAGTCCTGAAGTCTAGAGTCAATACAGACTGTTCGTGTTTTGGGACACATGTCCACATATTAGCGATTATTTGGAATTTCAGAATTCAAGAGTTTTATAGTGTTATGTTTCTAAGTTCTCTGAAGCTCGGAGTTCCAAATTCTCGGAGCGTCGTAGTCCTGAAGCTTCGGGGAGCACTTGTTTGAGAGTTTGGAAACTCAACGTTCGAGAGTTTTGAAGTGTGTTGTAGAAGAAACCTATAAATCCTGAAGTTTTGAAGCTCTAGATAGCGTATGTTCGAAAATTCGGTGTTTGAGAGTTTTAAATTGTGTTGGTGTGGAATCTTCTGAAGCCTGAAGATCTGGAGCGTCAAAGTAGTAAAGCTCCAGAGAGTGACAGTTTGGGAGTTCGCTAGTTCAGCGTTTGGGAATTTTGATGTGTTTTGGTATGATATCCTTTGAAGCCCGGAGTCCCAAAGTGTAAGAGTGTTGTAGTGATGTGGCATGCGGACATCACCCAGGGTGATATGGAGCCACTTTATACGTGCCATGTGTCATCGGGATTCATTCTTTTCACAAACCTTTTGTGCCAATTGGAACTTGACATGTGTCACCCATCGATCAGGCCATGTGTCATCTCCATATTTTTCCACGTATCAACCCCTCGATGCGTAGTTGCTAATGAGACCCCGGAAGTTTGAAAATTTGGCATTCGAGGGAATTGTTGTATGTTGTTGTAATATCTTTTGAAGCCCAAAAATCTGGAGCCTGGGAGCACCAGAGTAGTTTGTCAGTTTGACATTCAGGGAACTTTGTGTATGGTGTGGTCAAAACTTCTGAAACCCGAAGCTCTGAAGCATCGAAGTCCTGAAACTCTAGAGGAGCATCGTTCGAGTAGTTCACCACTTCAGAATTCGAAGGAAATGTTGTGTGGTGTAGGTGGAAACTCTGAAGCCTAAAGCTCTAAATCACTGAAGCTTTGAAGAATTATCGTTCAAGAGTTCACTAATTCGACATTCGAGGGAATTGGGATGTGTTGAAGAAGATATCCCCAAATCCTGAGGTTTCGAAGCCCCAAAGTCTCGAATCTATGAATAATCACCTTTCAGTTAGGCATTGGGTCATAGCCCGTGGTTATATGAGATTTTGGCCGAAATAAAGGGGGTTGGTGCCCAATTTATTTATTTATTTGAAGAAAGAAAGGGGTGTAAAATAAGGAGTTTACAGGGTTTCAATTTGTATGGACCTACACTTAAAGGAGAAAAGAGGTTTGGAGTACATTTAGAGAGGATCCAACATGGGTCCAAGAACTAATTCGGCTCTAAAGAAGAAGCACAATTGTACATGGATTACCTCCCACGAAGGACAATTTTCAAATATCCATAAATTTATGCTCAAAACTCGGAATTGAGCATGAAAGAAGGGGTTGGGAAGATTTTGAACATTAGAATATAACTATTCACTTAGAAAATTGACCTGGGCAGACAATTTTCAGGAAAATCAAAAGAAATAATTATGATGCATTATGGAACCAGAATTGATCATAATTTCCTGAACTTGTTAAAACAATCAACCTAACAAGTTCTGTTGGTTGCACATTTTGCAAATTTAACAGCTATTATATTAGAACAAGATCAACACATAGTCCATAGGGATGGAATATACACAGGGGGTGTACAACCAGGAAGATAAGATTAGAGGGATGGATGTCGATAAGGGTATTGAAGGCACAAACTCAAATGGACATGGAGAAGGAAAGGAAGAAAGCATGAACTTGGTAGAGACCATTAAAAATCTGTAAAACGAGGTCCAAAGCTACAAAGATGATAATGAAAGGCTTATGAAATCCAAGGAGCAATAGGAGGACTTCAACATAAAGTTAATGCAGATCTTGGACAGAATGGAAAATAAGATGGATAATAAGTTTGCCTCAAGCAAATCAAGAAGTCACAAGTCTCCTGATGAAAAAGGAAGAACAATAAGTGTTAGCAGACATCACCATCACTCCCCAAGGCATTCAAATAGGAGAGAACCCAGTATCTCAACTCCAACCCCTGTCAAGAAGCATAAGAAGAGGTCTGGGGTGGATGAGTTACAAGGAGAAATGAACAAAATCAAACCTCCTACATTTGATGGCAAGCACAAGAAGGATGAAGATGCATAGACATGGTTGTTGGGCATGAGAAAGTATTTTCAATTACATAATAACTCTTCACATGCAGAAGGAAGAATTTCCCTCCATCAACTCAAGGGAAAAGCATCCATGTGGTGGGACCAATTTGTGCAGGTGCAATACATTAAAGAGAAAAATGTTACTTGGAAGGAATTCAAGAAATATTTTCAAAAGAAATACTTGACTAAGAGATACTATAACAAGAAAATGAAGGAGTTCTTTGAACTCAAGCTTGGGAGTATGACCATAGATGAATATGAAAGAAGGTTTTTAGAACTGCTAAAGTATGTTTCTTTCATCAAGGATGAGACAGTTAATATTCATAGGTATTTGAGTGGATTTCCATCATTAAATAGTGACAAGATACAATATGATGATCTAAAAACATTGGAGGATACCATAATGCAAGATAAATGCCTATATGATCAACATAAAGGAAATCCAACTTGTTGGCACAGGGGAAAACCCAAGGTTCAATGCTACAAGAGTGCACCAACAAACCCTAACTACCGACCCTTTCGGCAACACCTGCGAAGCAAATGAAGTCTCACCAGAGATATAGGCAGGGGTGGTTGCAAGACTCGGGGTATGCAACCTTAGATGGGACACAAATCTATGATTATATCGCTTATAGAGCACTTAGCATCTATCAGTCATCAATATTTAGTCCTTATTATACTTTGCAGATAGCACAGAGCATCGCAACATTACCTTAGATATAAGGTATCTTAGTACTTAGTAACAGTAAAACAAATTAGATTCAATAGATCAGCACTAAGCATCTTCATATATATCAGATCCGTTATTCATACACATCTAATAAGCACAAAGCATAAATATATCCATCTAAATATATCGAAACACTTAGTAAAATTATAGATAAGCACAAGAAGTCAAGGCACAAAGCATAACACAAAGATTTACATGGTTCACCCCCACCTTGGGGCTACATCCACCAACTCTTCTTCTTTATTATCATCAGCCAATCGGTTACAAGCACAAAGCCATAGAAACCCTTAATTCGCAAAGGACAGAAGATCTACGCAGCCCACTAGATCCTTCTTCCTTGCCTTTCAACACACAGCCTTCTATATCTCCACACAGGGACTTGCACTAAGCTCTACTAGTCTATACAAAATGCACAAAACTCTCGATCACATAGATCCCTTCTTGGAACTTAGCCTATATCACAGAGATACAATAAAATGCTCCTCTACTAGATAACTAGATGTTTATTTATACATTACAAAAGTGGGCCTAAACGTGGGTAAACCCACAAGCTGACATCCCTTTCCCATTACATTGTCCCAAAACCCAAAAAGGGACCAGAAAGTGGGTCGAGATCCATTGATCTATGCTTTTTCTGGTGCTCCATCTTCGATGGGTTGTCGAAGTCCCAAAAATGGTCAAATATGACCAAGTAACTTCAAAACTTGGTCAAGAGCCAACAGGCCCCCAACACTCACCTGTGACTCATCCCGAGTCACTCTGGTTTGAGAAATCCTTCCTCGAACACCTTGATCTTGGCTCGACCTGCTTCGACCTGCTGCAATGCTACTACCTCTTGCTCAGTGAACTCTTGGATGAGTGCATCATTGACTGGTCCTTCTAGGCATTGCTCTGTTGCACTCACAACTTATTCAAGTTCTACTCCTTGGCTTTCAAATTCAATGAACAGTTGGCATGCCTTCTCTTGCACTGGTTGAAGTCATTGAGAGACTTCCATCACGTTGGTATAGATCGTTTGGATCTGTTGCTAGGCTGTGCGTTGCTCTGGAAACCTCTTCATCCTTTCGACTAGTGACAAGGCCTTTAGTTGTGCTTGTAACATATTTGCATGCTGCTTTGCTTCTTGGAGTTGCGACTCCAACACTTGTAACTCTGGATTCTCTGTGAGGTTTTCGTAAGTCTAAGCACTCCTAGAGCTCTGTTGTTTGCACTCCAAGGCAAGGGATTTTATTCTGCCAAATACGCTGCGAGCAGTTGCCTCTCTTAGGTCTCTGATTTCTTGAGGGGTCTCAGGCACAATACGAAGTTCTGGGTCTGTGATGCACTGTTGAAGCTATTGGATCACTTCTTCAAGTTGTGCCACCTGTTGTGGAATTTGTTCTTCAGCTCTCACTTCTATGACGGTCACAGAGCAAAGTGCTTTGTTGACTAGTTCCTTTACTTCTAGCAGCTCCACGATCAACTTCTCCTTTCTCTGTTGTAGCTCTGCTTTCTCTTTGTCCCACTATGCTTGAAGAGAAATTTTTTCTTGTTCGACAGCACTACGTTTCTCAACAAGTACTCCTTGTACCTATGTCAAAGACTGGATGGCTTGTGTTCTCTCTTCCTGAGCTCATTGAAGGTGAGCTTCAACTTTATCGGCGATCTGGTGCAATTGGGTTGGCTCATCTCCTAGTTCTATTGTTCCTGCTATCAGAGGTGCAGTGGAGACTGCGCAGATAGACTGGAGTGCCTGCTGCACTCCTTGGAGTTTAACCTCGATACGATTATACATCTTCTCCTGCTTCGCCTCCTTCTTCTCTAATACCTCCTGTGAAGCATCGTTCACAACTGTAATGATGAAATTAAAATCATCCAATGTGAGGGTAGTCTACATCTTAGTTACAGGGGTTCTAGGTTTCTTCCAGGAGGAAGATTTCAAAGGTGAAACCTTCCATTTCTTCAACGAGTCTTCTTCATCCCTAGGCGGCGGTACTTCACCTTTTTTTTGTTCAAATTATGCACTCTCGATCTCTTCGCCATCACCCCCTTCGTCTGGTGAAATGGATGTAGTCCTCATAGATGTACTGTCTACATCATGAACCTCTTCAAGCTTCTTCGTCTTGCTTGGTCGGGTGTATCCTGTGCAGCTTTTGGGCTATCTACGTTAGACAACTCTGTAGGTTTGGCTAGAATAAGGAGGTTCGTTGACCATTCCTTAGTGATTTCCTCTAAGTCTTCCTCTGTTAGCTTGTAATATGACTACAATTGTTGTGTGTGCTCATCAGCACATATAGTTATATAAATGAAGTGTCGGTCTGCACTGAACTTCATTAAGGGCCAAAACCTGTGGAGGGTATTCGGGGTCATCTAAGGCTCGGACTGGATGGCTTGTTTCAACTGGTTGTAGTAAGTATGGAAGATGGCATTGGATTGCCACTCCTTGTTCATATCATTAGAGTACCACAAGGTACTAAACTTTGCGGCCAAAGGTTCGAAGGGCTCGATGTCAGGGAAGGTTGCACCTTCCAGCATTTCCCATGCAATGAATGCAATTAGGATGAGAAGCTAGCTAAAGTGGAACTCATGCCCTTGGTCTTGTGCTTCTCTGCAATCAAGATCCAGCTAGTTTACAAGGTACTACACCCAATTCATTTGTAGTCCCTCCACGCACTTTCCTGTGAGGTCAACTACGAACCCAGTCACTTGGGTGGGTCGGTTCTTATGAACTATCTTTCCTACGATCAGCTGACATGCGAGGCACACTGCGTCGTTCTAGATAGAGGTTACCTTGTAACCTCGCATGCCCTTCTCTACATCGCCATAAGTCTCTTTGATTCTCTATGATAATGCTCGATCTGAGGTCTTTCCAGGGTAAAAATCATGTGGGTCAGGGCCCTACATGCTCAGCCCTATGATCTGATTGATCAAGTTCGGATCCACAGTGATGCAATGTTCAACCATAAGTAACCTCCGTGGGAGCAATATAACAAAAATTTCATGCATGCGTTTACTTACTGGTGTCAGTCGAAGCGCGGGATCTTCATCACATTGAGCAGTGTGGACTACGCGAGGTTCTGGGTCCATGGTTGTGGGATAATATTTGAATTCCTTCCTTTAGTCTTGGTCAAATACTTGTGTAGGGCGAGCATGTTGTAAGCCTTCCTATCGCCAAGGTTGAAGTCACTGAACTTCAATGCTGCGAGCTTATCCTGGTCGGCTCGAGCTGCACGTATCCCTTTTGAGAGGTACGGCGTGACCAAAGCATAGTCAAAATATCTGGGCACACTGTCTCGGTTGATGGCACCACTTAGAGGGGGTAGGTAGGCAGGTAGAATGCTCATAATCATATTAGCATTCGCAATGTCATCTTTGTGCTTCATTATTTCCTCTGTCGTGGTTCTGGAAGTTTGTGCTCCACGAGAAGTCGATGGAGAAGCTTGGACTCCTCCTATTGATGACGCTTTCACACCTACAGACATCCTTCTTTTTGACATGACTTTCTCGGTCCTGAGATCAGCAAGTACTTACTTCGCAGATTCTTCAAGTGCGCTAAGCTCTTCAGACCTGCACGCTCAGGATAAATTATCGAGTTCACAATGATCTCAGACACTGCTCAGAAATTAACAACGAGGGTGCGATGATCACTGTATACACTTGCTAGTCTGCGGGCTTCAAATTCTTAGTTGGTAAAAGTGTTCTTCGGGCATGGCGCGACAAGATAAATAGGCAATCTTGGAAACAGTTTGCTTTGCAATGGATCTAAGCCTCTTTAATTAGTTTCATCTCCATTATGGTGCGGTCCGATGGTCCGGTGATGAGCCATCAATGCTTTTCGATCAGTTCAGAGTGGTAGTCGAATGGATATATTGGCCTCTAACGGCTATATTGCTTCGCCACGACGAAGTGGCCTATATCATTGTTCTGATATCTCGGCGAAGTTCAAATTATGCAAGTTTTCCTTCTGCGAGGTACCCTCAGGAACCTGCTATAAACTTTCAATCTTAGCCTTCTTCTTATTAATCTTTCTAGCCTTCTTCCCCGTGAGCTTCGTCTCGGTGGTTCTTTTCCCATTCTGGTTCTTATTTTCCTTGGACATATTCACTTCGCGTTGTTGAGATTCTCTCCTAAGACTCAGGGGCAATACTTATTCTATATCTAAGAGAAATACTTCAATCTTCTGTGAGTCCTCTAATGTTCTTGCAGCTTTGACATCTGGGCTTCTAGTGTCAAATAGCTTCAATCTGTTCTCCTGTTCTTCAATCAACTACGCGACCCTTCTGGTCATGAAATATTTTAACTCTTGTCTCTATTTTTCTAAGACTTCTTCTTCTTCCTTTTTTCTGGCTTGATCTCTTTCAATCCAAGGTTTTCCAAGTAACATAGTAAATGGGTCATTGTCCTCAATAAACTTGATAATCTCAAAATCTTCTTCTGTCAAAGTTCCATTGACATTCATAGGTATCTGAGTGAGCCTCCCACATAGGTTTACCAGTTTCACTCTGAATAACCCTATTCCTCTTAATGAAGGGATCATAGCAGGCCTTCCTATAGCTTCCCAAGTTCTCTCTGGCATAATGTTCATGGGTGTTTCTTCATCAAGGATAGAGTTAATGTCGAAGTCTCTTATTCTTGCTTCAATGCATTATTTTTCTTTAAATATCTCTGGTATCCTAACATATCGGTGATCATTCAAGGTGTCTTTCATCTGCAACAATACCTTCTATGATTCTTGTTGGGGTTCTACTATTTATGGATCTGCCTTAGGGTTTTCTTCATTCATATTCATTCTTTCAAGCTTAGCAATCATTCTAGGGAAATCCAATACTTCATGGTCCCAAGCTTTGCAACATAGGCAACTAGATCTTCCACCAGAGCATTCCTTAGAAATATTTCCCAGTCTTCTGCAACTGTAACATAGGGTTAATCCTCTCTTCATTTTAAATGATCCCCAACCTCTTTTGTACTATGCACTAGGATCATGGTAACTAGTCTGCAAAAAATTCTTTCTAGGATCCTGCATCCATTTGTTAGTCCAAACATTCTTTATATGCATAGGTATAACATATATATCACTATACGCATCACATCTATTCATATCAAGATTTCTTTCATCTATCAGTGCCCTAGTTTTCAAGTTAGGACAGAATCTATCAAACATACCTAGATCCATACTCGAGAAACAAAAATTTCCACTTATTTTACTTCTATAGAGAAAAAAGCTTCAAGATATAAGAACTTTTAACTATTCTTATCTTTATCAGAGCATAGAGCTTATAGATCTTAACTCTTTTCTGCAGATCTAACCTATTTTCTTCAGAAACCTCCACTTTTACTTTTCCTAGAGCACAAAGCATTCAAATATTGCTTCTTTTCTTCAGATCTGTCCTTCCTTATTTAGCACAAAGCTTTTCAGATCAAGTGGATTACTGCGCACTAGGGCACAGATCCATGCACAAAGATTCCATAGTTTCAGGGTGAATCTTTGCACAAAGCTTCTTCTTCCTCAGTTCCCAACAATCACAGTTTCAGGTGCCGGCAATGGAACCATTTGTTGGCACAGGGGTAGACTCAAGGTTCAACGCTATAAGAGCGCACCAACAAAACCCTAACTATCGGCCCTTTCAGCAACACCTGCGAAGCAGATGAAGTCTCACCCAAGGTAGAGGCAAGGGTGGTTGCAAGACTCAGGTGTCTGTAACCTTAGTTGGGACACAGATATGTGATTATATCACTTATAGAGCACTTAG
>JASDQU010685577.1:0-11086 GCA_032191745.1 Picea mariana | reverse complement strand
CTAGGCGTTGTTCTACTGCACTCACAACTTATTCAAGTTCTACTCCTTGGCTTTCAACTTCAATGAACAGTTGGCATGCCTTCTCTTTCACTGGTTGAAGTCATTGAGAGACTTCCATCACTTTGGTCTGGATCGTTTGGATATGTTTCTAGGTTGTGCATTACTCTGGAAACCTCTTCATCTTTTCGACTGGTGACAAGGCCTTTAGTTGTGCTTGTAACGTATCTGCATGCTTCTTTGCTTCTTGGAGTTGTGATTCCAATGCTTGTAACTCTGGATTCTCTGTGAGGTTTTCGTAAGTCTGAGCACTCCTAGAGATTTGTTGTTTGCACTCCAAGGCAAGGGATTTTATTCTGCCAACTACGCTGTGAGCAGTTGCCTCTCTTAGGTCTCTGATTTCTTGAGGGGTCTCGGGCACAATACAAAGTTCCAGGTCTATGATGCACTACTGAAGCTATTGGATCACTTCTTCAAGTTGTGCCACCTGTTGTGGAATTCATTCTTCATCTCTCACTTCTATGACAGTCACAGAGCAAAGTGCTTTGTTGACTAGTTCCTTTACTTCTAGCTGCTCCATGATCAACTTCTCCTTGCTCTATTGTAGCTCTACTTTCTCTTTGTCCCACTGTGCTTGAAGAGCAAGTTTTTCTTGTTCGACAGCACTACACTGCTCGAAAAGTACTCCCTGTACCTGTTTCAAAGACTGGATGGCTTGTGTTGTCTCTTCTTGAGCTCGTCGAAGGTGAGCTTCAACTTTATCGGCGATCTGGTGCAATTGGGTTATCTCATCTCTTGGTTCTATTGTTCCTGTTGTTAGAGGCACAGTGGAGACTGCGTGGATAGACTGGAGTGCCTGTTGCACTCCTTGGAGTTAAACCTCGATATGATTATACATCTGCTCTTGCTTCACCTCCTGCTTCTCTAATACCTCTTGTGAAGCATTGTTCACAGCTGAAGTGATGAAATTAAAATCATCCAATGTGAGGGTAGTCTACATATTAGATACAGGGGTTCTAGGTTTCTTCCGGGAGGAAGATTTCAAAGGTGAAACCTTCCATTTCTTCAACAAGTCTTCTTCGTCCCTAGGTGGCGGTACTTCGCCTTTTTGTTGTTCAAATTATGCACCTTTGATCTCTTCGCCATCACCCCCTTCGTCTGGTGAAATGGATGCAGTCCTCATAGATGTACTGTCTACATCATGAACCTCTTCAGGCTTCTTCGTCTTGCTTGGTCTGGGTGTATCATGTGCAACTTCTGGGCTATCTACGTCAGACAACTCCATAGGTTTGGCTAGAATAAGGAGGTTCGTTGACCATTCCTTAGTGATTTCCTCTAAGTCTTCCTCTGTTAGCTTGTAATATGACTACAATTGTTGTNATTAGCTTGTAATATGACTACAATTGTTGTGTGTGCTCATCAGCGCGTGTAGTTATATAAATGAAGTGGCAGTCTGCACTAAACTTCATTAAGGGCCAAAACCTGTGGAGGGTATTCGGGGTCATCTGAGGCTCGGACTGGATGGCTTGTTTCAACTAGTTGTAGTAAGTATGGAAGACGGCATTGGATTGCCACTGCTTGTTCATATCATTAGAGTACCACAAGGTACTAAAATTTGCAGCCAAAGGTTCGAAGTGCTCGATGTTGGGGAAGGTCGCACCTTCCATCATTTCCCATGCAATGAATGCAATTAGGATGAGAAGCTAGCTAAAGTGGAACTCATGCCCTTGGTCTTGTGCTTCTCTACAATAAAGCTCCAGTTGGTTTACAAGGTACTACACCCAATTCATTTGTAGTCCCTCCGCGCACTTTCCTGTGAGCTCAACTACGAACCCAGTCACTTGGGTGGGTTGGTTCTTACGAACTATCTTTCCTACAATCAGCTGACATGCGAGGCGCACTACGTCGTTTTAGATAGAGGTTACCTTGTAACCTCACGTGCCCTTCTCGACATTGCCATAAGTCTCTTTGATTCTCTACACTAATGCTCGATCTGAGGTCTTTCCAGGGTAAAAATCATGTGGGTCAGGGCTCTGCATGCTCAGCCCTATGATCCGATTGATCAAGGTCAGATCCACAGTGATGCAATGGTTCAACCATAACTAACCTCCATGGTAGAAAGGTAACAGAAATTTCATGCATGCGTTTACTTCCTGGTGCCAGCCGAAGTGCAGGATCTTCATCACATTGAGCAGTGTGGACTACGCGAGGTTCCGGGTCCATCGTTGCAAGATAATCTTTGAATTCCTTCCTTTAGTCCTTGTCAGATACTTGTGCAAGGCGAGCATGTTGTAAGCCTTCTTGTCGCCAAGGTTGAATTCACTGAACTTCAATGCTGCGAGCTTATCCTGGTCGGCTCGAACTGGACGTATCCCTTTTGGGAGGTACGTTGTGACCAAAGCATAGTCAAAATATCTGGGCACACTGTCTCGGTTGATGGCACCGCTTAGAGGGGGTAGGTAGGCAGGTAGAATGCTTGGAATCAGCTTGGCATTCGCAATGTCATCTCTGTGCTTCGTTATTTCCTCTGTCGTGATTCTGGAAGTTCGTACTCCATGAGAAGTCTATGGAGAAGCTTGGACTCCTCCTGTTGATGACGCTTGCACACCTGCAGACATCCTTCTTTTTGACATGACTTTCTCGGTCCTGAGATCAGAAAGTACTTACTTCGTAGATTCTTCAAGTGCACTAAGCTCTTCAAACATGCACGCTCGGGATAAATTATCGAGGTCACAATGATCTCAGACACTGCTCGGGAATTAACAACGAGGGCGTGATGATCACTATATACACTTGCTAGTTTGCGGGCTTCAAATTCTCAGTTGGTAAAAGTGTTCTTCGGGCATGGCGCGACAAGATAAATAGGCAATCTTGGCAACAGTTTGCTTTGCAACGAATCTGAGCCTCTTTAATTAGTTTCATCTCCATTATGGTGTGGTCCGATGGTCCGGTGATGAGCCATCAATGCTTTTCGATCAGTTCAGAGCGATAGTCGAACAGATATATTGGCCTCTAACGGCTATATTGCTTCGCCACGACGAAGTGGCCTATATCGTTGTTCTGATATCTCGGCGAAGTTCAAATTATGCAAGTTTTCCTTCTACAAGGTACCCTTGGGAACCTGCTATAACCTTTCAATCTTAGCCTTCTTCTTATTAACCTTTCTAGCCTTCTTCCTTGTGAGCTTCGTCTCGGTGGTTCTTTTCCCATTCTGGTTCTTATTTTCCTTGGACATATTCACTTCGTGTTGCTGAGATTCTCTCCTAAGACTCAGGGGCAATACTTCTTCTATATCTGAGAGAAATACTTCAATCTTCTGTGAGTCCTCTAATGTTCTTGTAGCTTTGACATCTGGGCTTCTAGTGTCAAATAGCTTCGATCTGTTCTCTTGTTCTTCAATCAACTCTGCGACCCTTCTGGTCATGAAATCTTTTAACTCTTGTCTCTACTGTTCTAAGACTTCTTCTCCTTCCTTTTTTCTGGCTTGATCTCTTTCAATCCAAGGTTTTCCAAGTAACATAGTAAATGGGGCATTGTCCTCAATAAACTTAATAATCTCAAAATCTTCTTCTGTCGAAGTTCCATTGACATTCATAGGTATCTGAGTGAGCCTCCCACATAGGTTTACCAGTTTCACTCTGAATAACCCTATTCCTCTTAATGAAGGGATCATAGCAGGCCTTCCTATAGTTTCCCAAGTTCTCTCTGGCATAATGTTCATGGGTATTTCTTCATAAAGGATAGAGTCAATGTTGAAGTCTCTTATTCTTGCTTCAATGCATTATTTGTCTTTAAATATCTCTAGTATCCTAACATATCGGTGATCATTCAAGGTGTCTTTCATCTGCAACAATACCTTCTATGATTCTTGCTGGGGTTCTACTATTTATGGATCTGCATTAGGGTTTTCTTCATTCAGATTCATTCTTTCAATCTTAGCAATCATTCTAGGGAAATCCAATACTTCATGGTCCCAAGCTTTGCAACATAGGCAACTAGATCTTCCACCAGGGCATTCGCTAGAAATATTTCCTAGTATTCTGCAACTGTAACATAGGGTTAATCCTCTCTTCATTTTAAATGATCCCCAGCCTCTTCTGTACTACGCACTAGGATCATGGTAACTAGTCTGCAAAAAATTCTTTCTAGGATTCTGCATCCATTTGTTAGTCCAAACATTCTTTATATGCATAGGTATAACATATCTATCACTGTACTTATCACATCTATTCATATCAAGCTTTCTTTCATCTATCAGAGCCCTAGTTTTCAAGCTAGGACAGAATCTATCAAACATACCTAGATCCATACTCGAGAAACAAAAATTTTCACTTATTTTACTTCTACAGAGCACAAAGCTTCTAGATCTAAGAACTTTTAACTATTCTTACCTTTATCAGAGCATAGAGCTTACAGATCTTACCTCTTTTCTTCAGAAAATTCCACTTTTAATTTTCCTAGAGCACAAAGCATTCAGATATTACTTCTTTTCTTCAGATCTGTCCTTCCTTCTTTAGCACAAAGCTTTTCAGATCAAGTGGATTACTGCGCACTAGGGCACAGATCCACGCACAGATATTCCACAGTTTTAGGGTGAATCTTTGTACAAAGCTTCTTCTTCCTCAGTTCCCAACAATCACAGTTTCAGGTCTCGGCCATGGAACCATTTGTTGGCACAGGGGCAGACCCAGGGTTCAACGCTACAAGAGCACACCAACAAAACCCTAACTATCGACCCTTTCAGAAACACCTGTGAAGCAGATGAAGTCTCACCCGAGGTAGAGGCAGGGGTGGTTGCAAGACTCGGGTGTCTGTAACCTTAGTTGGGACACAGATCTATGATTATATCACTTATAGAGAACTTAGCATCGATCATTCATCAATATCCAATCCTTATTATACTTCTCAGATAGCACAGAGCATCGCAGCATTCACTTAGATCTAAGGTATATTAGTACTTAGTAATAGTAAAACATATTAGATTCAGTAGATCAGCACTAAGCATCTTCATATATATCAGATCCGATATTCATACACATCTAATAAGCACAAAGCATAAATATATCCATCTAAATATATTGAAGCACTTAGCAAAAGTAGAGATAAGCACAACCAGTCAAGGCACAAAGAATAACACAGAGATTTACGTGGTTCACCCCTACCCTGGGGCTACATCCACCAACTCTTTTTCTTTATTATCGTTGGCCAATCGGTTATAAGCACAAAGCCGTAGAAACCCTTACTTCGCAAAGGACAGAAGATCTACGCAGCCTGCTAGATCCTTCTTCCTTGCCTTTCAGCACACAGCCTTCTATATCTTCACACAGGGACTTACACTAAGCTCTGCAAGTCTATATAGAATGCACAAAACTCTCGATCACACAGATCCCTTCTTGGCACTTAGCCTATATCACATAGATACAATACAATCCTCCTCTACTAGATGCCTAGATGTTTATTTATACATTACAAAAGTGGACCTAAACGTGGGTAAACCCATGGGCCGACATCCCTTTCCCATCACATTGTCCCAAAACCCAAAAAGGGACCCGAAAGTGGGCCGAGATCCCTTGATCTCTACTTTGTCTGGTGCTCCATATTCAACAGCATTTCGAAGTCCCAAAAAAGGTCAAATATGACCAAGTAACTTCAAAACTTGGTTAAGGGCCAACACAACTTTCCAAAAATCTTGGGAAGATAAGAAGAAATACAATATGGAACAGAGGAAGAAGGGGACTAAGCCACCATTCTTTAGAAATAATCATTAGGGACAGCCAGCTTCTAGAGAAACTAGAACGATTGAGACTAAAACCCCCAAGACCGAGCCCCAGTTGTAAATGTGAATATGTTTTATAAGTTGGTGAGCCTGGTTATTATAGGCCAGAAGGCTTATGTGATTATTAGGTCAGAGAGCCTAGATGCTAAAGGCCAATGAGCCTATTTTTGTATATGTAAACACTCATATCATTAATAAAATACATCGTTGCGTGTAGACCAACCATGATAAAAGCGTATGGGGGACTAAACTCCACTAGGAAGGGGAAGGCAGGGCTAAGAGCCTAGGAAAGGATCTAATCTAGAGGGTTTATCTCCAAGGGAATATCATAATATTATTCCTAAAAGACTAAGTTATGGATATAACTTGTGATATCCTAAGTTCTTATGAGAAAGATAAATGAAATACAAGTGGAGAGGAACGAGCTCTTGGCAGGCCATGTGTCATCAAGGGCGCATGAAAATAAATGTGGGGAAATTATTCCATTTTAGACACACTCAGAAGGACTATTGCGGAGAGAAGGAGCACACTTCCTGGGGTGGGACAGGAATTTGGGGAATGAGAGACTATGATTTGTTAGTTTGAGTAGGCACCTGACAGAGTTGTTTGTATTGTCTGAGATACATCAGCCTAGCTAGGAATCCCTTTACGCGGGTGGAGTTTAGTCTCAGCTCGGGGGTGACCCACTGCTCAGAGTTCTGAGCAGCATGGTCTAAGGCTGGGAGGATAGTGGAAGGTATGCACACAGTTGGTGGTCTTATATCAAAGACAAGTATCAATTGTGTGTTAATTTACATGTTGTGTATTTATACATGTGTTTATGTTTATGGGTTTTGCCCGTGTATGTTGCATGTATATTTTTACTGTTATTTCCACATGAATATATGTATTTGTAGAATATATTTGTCTACTTAAAGTTTTATATATATATACAGATGAAATTATTGTTTTAAGTGGCATGACCCAGCATGGTTGGCTGGGTATGTTACAATATATTTAGTTCGACAAGTGTTTTTGTGTGGCATAGCCCAGTGGTATAAGATTGGGTATGTTACAATTATTCCCTACTGAAACTAATTGATTCTGACTTGGTTTACTACTTCCACTACATTTAGTACCTTTACTATTCTATTTACATCCTTTACTAACTACAATTGACAAAATTTTAGATCTTACCTCAATCCTTGGAGACGCACATGGGGTTGTGGGTTCGACATAGATTCTAACCTTAGTGGGATGTAATAGATCTTCTTCTACTGGACTGAGCTAGCAGTCTTTCCCTTCTGTGCGCAGTATTCCTTCGATCTGGAGTATTACACTGATGTCTCTTTCCTCAAACTCGTCATATTTCTCTTCTCTATTAGCCACAGTCCTCTTCCTATTGTTCTAGAACCTTTTTCCACTTTGCAATACTCTAATCTCATCGTCTGTTGCACATTATTATTTATTAGAATCCTTAGCCCATCCATTCTTCATTTCATCTTTCCTTCATCCGTCTCATACACTCATACTAGCCCATGTTCAACCCCCAGTCCCACTATATGCGTGAAGGCGCTTAGCTGCTAGGGAAATCAGATTCTATATTCATAACCCCCTTATCATAGAGTAACATTTTGATCCAACTAGACAATGACTTCAAGTATATTCCACATGGTCCTTTAAAGAACTCTCTTTCAACAGTGATATATGACCCCCAAATATGAATAGAAGCCCAGAAATATCTCTAACACTAGCAAGTCATTAGAAGGATATCTTTACAACCAACTTCGTGCGACCTTGTGCTTAACTCTGGTGTGAGTGGAGCCTCCTGGCGTCACCAATTACACAATGGGTTTCACCACTCCCTGGTCAAACACATACATTCATTTTTATAGCCTTGGAGAAGTTTACTCACAAAATCCTATTCCAAGGCCCTAGGTCCTATACTTGTTTGTGTACCTTGAAAAATAAAATCGTTTCTAATCAATTTTAATTATTCAACCTTAATTTTAATGGATTTTTCTTACTCAAGAGGTGTGATCATGAAACTGATGGTATTATGACTCATCACATATAAAAAGAAGAAAATGTAAAAACACTGCTAAGTACTAGTCTTGATTTTCAATGAGATAGTATGCTTCTAAATGTTGTTTCTAGGATGCAATCTCTACAATTTCAATGAAGTGAAATCTTTCCTAATATGTCAAAACTAATGTAAAGTAGTCAAAATTGCAAATTCCATAAGAAAAATGCAAGAAAGCAAAAAAAAATTGTATTTTCGATATAATGAAAATAAAATGCAAGGACTGAATAACAACCTCACGGAAAGACCTTCCTGCAAGCAAAAGGAGACAAGCCAAGCAAGATACCAAGAAGTAACTACCCAAACCAATGTTCAAGGACAACAAATGATAGAAATGACAAGAAAGGAATTCGCCAAAAAGATTCACCAATAAAGAGGATTCCTATCACTCTGTAGGCACATAAAAGATAGAAAAGGGACCCAAGAAGTCTCAACAACCAACAAACACCAAACTCAGCCAAAAAGACTAAAAATATAGTGTACATGATTGTTCATACAACAACTCGCATATGTACGTGCCCTAAAGGGAGACATCTCACGTATGTACGCACCCTGTCAAGGGACAACCTATATATGTCAGGGAAGACACTGTCTGGGCAAGGGTTAAGCCAAGAAATTCAGATATAAGGAAAAATATAGGTTGTCAAGCAACAAATGATAGAGAAACTCGGGAAAACAAAGATAAATTTAAGGAGAAAAATACCCAATACCCCAAAAAGGCGATCTCTCTAGTGGAGTCGCCAATTCTATTATGAGGAAAACCTCTTTATGGCTAGGGGAAAACCACAACAGATGGAACGACACCCAAAAATAAACTCTAATATCAAGTATGCTATATAAATGAAATGCTAACAAGAGAAGGCTAAAATCCTACTTCGTCTGGACGTTTGAAGAAGACAATCATTGAGCACATGACCCAAAGCTTTATACCTGCAACTTGTCTTCAACAACCAAGATACACAAGCATGTGGTAATGATATATAATGTCAGCATATAAATCAACATAATCCATTAACATACATAACAAATACGGCCATGGAAAGAAATAAAAATATTTGCAAGATATCAATTGGACGAGAAAAAAGTATTTCTATTAATGTAATCAACAGAAGTACATAGGTGACAAACTTCTGTAACGGCACATATCGTAACCGAGAAATTAAGTCCCTCCATATGGGCCTCCACCACTTCAATCCTCCACCAAGGCAATCTCACATGTAGGAGTCAATGGAGTTCTCCATCACAAGATAGGAAGAACATGGGGGTTGAACACAATAAGTTCAGACTTCCAAGGAGAAAGGGATGCAGACTCAATTGAGGTGAAATTTCTCCAGAGTATCTTTGCTCTCTATGATGTGTTGAATATCTTCAAGGCTTGTATATGGCTCAATTTATAACCTCCAAATGGAATTTAAGGGTCGATTCAAAGCGTTTCCAGTATATGGAAGGTTAAGGATCACATATCTCGTGACATGGCATGGAAACCCGATGCATTTTTTAATTTTTGAGCACCAAACCCAATGTACGTGGGTTGTAATGGAGCATTTCACGTATGTGCATGAGTTGTCTAACTAGAAGGTCGCATACATGTACAAAAATGAGTATTTTAAGATTTGGAGTGATAAAAAAAAAGGGGAAACAAAGTCTGCAAAGGGAAATGGAAGGCCATCAAAGCAAGATGCATGGAGTGTGAAAAAAATTGCTATAACATAAATGTTATCCATTGCAGCAACAGTTTTCTTATGAGAGTCATTAGAATTGAAAGTGTCAAGAATAAGATTGTGTTGTTGGGGAAGTGCACAGATATCATACAAAGAGATGTTGGCCTTGGTTTTCTTTAGATCTTCAATAATGTTATATTCCAAAGCATGAGTTTCATGTTTGTTTAGTGTTTTGCTTCCTTGGGAGGTATTGAGTTTTTTGTTGTTAGCTGATACGAGGTTGTTTGGTTTTTTAGTAGGAACAGGAAGAGATATTTTTCTAAGAGCGGTGATGGTTTTTGATGGGATAGGAGTGTTGGGAACAACACCCTTGTTGCGTAAGTTGTAATCTCGGGGAGACACATTTATGAATTGAGTGTTCCCCATGAAAACATGATATGCTCCTCCTTTGAATCTATACACCAATCCCTTAGAAACATGTCAAATTCCTGGGTGGTTTCCTCAATGGTTTCTTCCTTTTCTGCTTCCTTGGTCTAGTTATCGTCGTTCTCTTATTGATCTAACAACTAGTTAATGACCAAGGTCATAGAGTTGATCCATTGAGGACATATTTTCTCAGAATGGTTCCATTGGTGATATCAACGGAAATTTGCAATGCCAAACTCATCTAGATTTAGCATGAGAATTGGGACTTATGGGGGCTTCGACAGGTTATAGTTCCTCTTAAAGAATGGATGAAAAGGTCTAGGATTGGAAGACCCTTCCCTGACGTTATTTTTAAGGTATACTACTGCTGGATTACTGAGAGGGGGGGTGAATCAGTAATAACATAATTATAATCATTTTTCTTCAAATGTTATGTCAATGTAGAATTATTATCCAATAATGAGTAGTAATAAATAAACAATCACACACATACACAGTACACCAGTGTTTTACGTGGAAACCCAAATTGGGAGAAAACCATGGAATGTTTTTTCTTATATGTATTGAAGAATTACATTCATTTGAAGCACCAACTTCCTTTGTTTTCCAGCTGTAACTGGAAGGAGGCTCCAACCCCCTAGTTTCTCAGGCTACAACCTGAGGGAAGCTCCAAATCCCCAAATCTCTGGCTACAACTAGAAGGAGGCTACAACCCCCAATGTTCTCCGGCTACAACCGGAAGGTGGCTACAACCACCTGTCATTGCCCCGTCTTTCCACCCTGAAGTAGAAGTAGAATGATGGAACCATTGTCACACTATCACTGTGAGATATACCACTGTAAACCTGTACCAATAAATATGAACCATGCATCAACCTGTACCTCAACCTGTACCACAAAAAAGTGCATCAACCATGCACCAATCTGTAATCAACATGTACCATAAAAATGTGCATCAATCATGCACCAACCTGTAATCAACCTGTACCATCAACAAGTGCATCAACCATGCACCAACCTGTAATCAACTTGTACCATAAACAAGTGCATCCAACCATGTGCCAAGTATGTACCAATCATGGGTCAACTACTCATCAATATGTACCAACATCATCAACTATACACCTCATGTATGTGCGTCAACTCATCAACTACTTGTCTCAA
>JASDQU010685576.1:54841-66770 GCA_032191745.1 Picea mariana | reverse complement strand
AGGACAAATAGCCGAAGTAAATCTTGGTTGTTGATCGCCAGGGGACACACGTCAGCAGATCAATAACTCCAGAGAAATCACTTTGAGAGTTTTTGATTGAGAGTTGAAACTCCTGAAGCCTAGAGAGCCGGAGCCCAGAAGTAAATCTCAACCGTCAGATCGAAAGGAACACGTGGTAGAGATCCGTTATCCTCAGGTGAAAGTAAAGTTTGAGATTTGAGGTTCCCGAGTCTCGGAGAACCGAAGGGCCGAAGTGCCGAAGAGCCGAAGAGATCTAGATCGTCAGATCCAGAGGGAAGGTGGCGTGAATCTCTGGATTTTGGGTAAAGACCTGAAGTAAACGTCAACCATTAGATTGTCCAAAGTAGATTTGAACCGTCATATCTAGAGGACAAGTGGCGTGAATCTGTGAATTTCAGGTGAATACCCGAATAAACATCAACCGTTAGATCGTCCGAAGTAGATCTGAACCGTTAGATCTAGAGGACAAGTGGTGTGAATCTGTGGATTCCGGGTGAAAACCCGATGTAAACGTCGATCATCGGATCATACAAAGTAAACCTCAAGCGTCGGATTGCCAAAGTGAATTTGAGTTGTCACATCAGCAGCTTCGGGAAATCCATTCAAGAGTTTCTCAGTTGAGATTTGAGATTCACGAAGTCCAAAGTTCTGGAAATCCAAAGTGAATCTCAATCATCCGATCATCCGAAGAATATCTGAGCCATTAGATCACCCAAAGTAAATCTCAAGCGTTAGATCACCAAGGTGGATCTGAGACGTTAGATACCATTTATTCAGGAGAAGGCAAGGTTTGAGAATTGAGATTTACGAAGTCTGAACTTCCAAAAATCCGAAGTAAACCTCAACTGCTCAATCAATTGAAGTGAAGCTGAGTCATCAGATTGTCCAAAGTGAATATCAAGCGTCGGATCACCCGAAGTAGATCTGAGTCATCGGATTCAGAGGAGGCATGGTGTAGATCTGAGAACTCCGGATAAATATTCGAAGTAATTCATAGTCGTCAGATCCAAGGGAGACGTGGAGAAAATCTGTGGACTCCAAGTAAAGACCCAAAGTAATCCTCGATTGTTAGATCAAGAGGACACGCGTCAGTGCATTATAGCCTTCAGATAAAATCCATTGGGAAAAAGAGTGAAGTTTGAGATTTGAGATCTCAAAAGTCTGAAACCTGAAGGAGATCTCGACCGTTGATCAAGAAGAGGGCCACAGGACCGTTGATCCAGCTAAAAGGTCAACCACCCGAAGTAAGGGCAGGGTTGTTGATTAGGAGGATAGGTGTCCGCAGATCGTCAACTCGAAAGATTGAAGTATAGAAGAGAGCAGGGTTTGAGAGTTGAAACTCCCGAAACCCGAAATCACGAAGGAGATCTCGTCCGTTGATTTTGCAAGAGGTCAGATATGATCCATAGGTTTGAGAGGGGCATAACTAAACCGCCAATTTTCAAAGTACCATCAATATTGGGAGATTGACGGTCCCGTAGCATTGTGGGGATAGGAGTTGCACGGACGTTAAAAAGTTGAGGGCGGACCGCAATTCAAACCGTGGATTTGAAAAGAGGACACATGAAGGCTTAAGGAGAAATGCAGGCCGAAAAGCAGTTTGATTCAAATTGCCTTTGGTCGTGTCCACAATCACGCAGTCCCGTAATGTCATCGCCCAAGGTCACATCAAGAGGGGGTGTATCCAGAAAATGAGCTAACGCCCAGTACTCTAATATTTTGTAGGGGAGCAAAAGGGAAGGTCGCAAGTGCCATTAAAACTGCACCAAGAAGCTGAAAGGTTCCGTGTTTAATTATAGAATGAGACCATCAAGTTCTCAAAGAGTCATTTGGCTTCAGAATCGGAGAATCCTTGACCAGGAGTTCGGACTAGTTTCTTGACTTTCCAAACTAGAAACCATGAATGGATATTTTGTCCTTTAAGAAAAGAGAAATCTTTTATGCCCCGTCATGGGTGTGTCACAATTTGGTATCAGAGCATGGTTACAACACTTGGCCTGCTTGGGCTCATGTACGAGTCATGTAAGGAGGTATTGTTATCTGCATTTACTCCTTGAGGAGAAGGATTGCAGATTGAACCTGTGATTTTGGGAATTCTTGTTGAATTTCAACAGAAGAATTTCTTTAGCCCTTTGTCAAAGTGATAACTACTCTTATTGGAGTAGGGATATGCTAATTAACATTTATAATAAGACTTGAATGTGGATAGCTGAAGGTGGAAGGGTTTTTTCAAGAGCAACTGAAGCCTGAAGGACAGATGACCTAGAGTTTGTAACACTGCTTCTAAGCATGGGCAGTTGGAACTTCAAGCACTGATGATGGTGGATTATATAATGGTTAATACCTTTGTGGTCTTAAAGGAATCTGATAGGATCAGGTAGGATCCTTGGTAGTTATAGTTACTGCTTTATATTAAAACCGAAGTATATAACTCCTCATGACCAGAGAAAATTGAGATGGGTAAAACCCTATGGACATTGAGGCAAGAAGGTTTTCTTGCTAGACGTTGTCACATAAAGAGGAAAGTGACCCTGGTTGGTTATTTCCTTGAGAGAAGGAAACATCAATACGATATATCACTGTGATATTAGTCCTGTAAGTGACTGAAATCTCAAACTAACGGACACTAATGATGAAATTAAACTATCAAGTGAATGCATGGGGCAAAAAGGTGCAAGAGCTGTACCTACTTATACACGAATGTGTATACATGATCATAAGGATGATGGGAAGATCCTTGGGAAAATGATATAGAATTTGGATATGTCTATGTGTGTGAATGACATGGAAAAAGTGCAAGTAATAAGCTAGCATGATGAATACTTATCCGTGTTTAATTATGCTTGAGTGCATGGGTTTAATGCATTGTGGAGCTTCCTAATATGAAGCCTGATATTAATACAAGTTAGGTATGAATAATATTAAACGTGCAAGTGATGCACATGTATGATGTAAGAGTATAAGTTATAGTTACAATATGGTCGCCCTGATGAGTGAAATATAAAGAAAGAATTGCTCTAGTCCAGAATAAATGAATACTATGGATGCATGACTGACTCCATTCCAAAGAGTCATGAAAGTTCTGCTCCAAATAATAGCTAGAGGGGGAATGTATTCCCTTTTCCTTGGGAAATACTAATATAATTAGATAAAAAGGGTAAATGAGCAAAGATGCTTTGTTGTCATAATAAGAGGCAAATGATTATGCCTTTGAAAATCACATGAGAAGGATTATGAACAATCCTGAGTTGACGGATCTTAAAATTAGAGATGTAGATGGGCTATGAAACCTACCTATGATCGCTACAGGCAGATTTAGGATTATGAATATGGTTAAGTACATCATGGATGTAAGTTAACAAAACCAGAAGGTGCATGACAAGATGCATGTTTATATTCCTTATGGGATATTTGGTAAACTGCTAAAGCTAACTCAAGGTTGAGGCCATCACAAATAGTGATGGATATGCAATAAGTAAGTTGCATGTTGAAGGAGTTTGATGTGAAGGAATTGTGTGAAGACTCTGTCAGGAAAAAAAAGTCACAACCTTAATGACTGCTAAGAATTAAGCAGTGAGCCACAAGCTTATATATATATATATATATATACCAGAATCCTGGATTACATTTTGAAAAACATCATGTAATGAATAGAAGACTAATAAATGAATATTGACCATTCTGATAACCGAATGGTAATGTGTAGGATGCACAGGTTCATGATCCATTATGAACAAAAATTTTGCTATTAAAGCATGATGTTGTATTCCAAAAAGGTTAGGGTGAGGCCTAACCAAGGCTGCTCAAGGAAAAGAGCAGGAAGATCCCAACAGGGAGTAAATTGAAAAAGAAGAGAAAAGACAGTGAGACCTTAGAAATAACTCAGTTGGGCTGAAAAGTCCCAGGCAATGTAGAAATAATTTGAAGAAGGGAAGAGCCCTCAATTCTTTCCTTGTTGTGTATTATGTTTTTCTTTGAATGAGAAAGCTAGTACACGGATGAAAGTAAATGTTCTGACACCATAGTGATGATGGTTTTATTACCATAAAAACGATTGAGAACTATTGTGTTACACTCATGAAAACATTGAGGATACTTTGATGAAGTGCATACAGATATGCTAGGACATGTCTGAAAATGTTTTATTAATTTGAATGCTATGGTACTTGCATTTTTAATTTACATGATGATTAATGTGTTTATGATGTATGTCACGTGTAGAAAGAAATAAGATTGCAACTTTTGAGAAAGACAGTTGCCAATAATGAACAACCTCAATTAGAGGATGACTATGAGAAGGTTCTTGTTGAAAGATTGTTGAAGGGACTTTAAAAGTCCCCACGGAGCACCACTGATGGTGTAATATCAGAGGGGGTGCTAGCAGCCAGAACCGGTATAAAAATGTTCATGCCTATGTGGTACAAGGTATGAAGGGATTGGGTAAGAATCCCTTCTAAAATGTTTTACGATCTTAATGTTATGTATGAAAAGTTGAAAGGCAGTTGTATGCCTTGGATACCCAAGTAGGGTATGATTCAGGAAGGAGAACCTGAATGATGGAGGTGTGAACCTCTGGTAGTAAAGACTGATTGTAACCCTCAGAAGAATTCATGAATTGATATGTCATGAATACATGGACTAATCAAGGAATGATTGGAAACAAGAGTGCTTATAGATAGCACGTTGCATGGAATGCATTGAGGGAACGCATGTTGCAGAAGATGGAAAACAATGGATTTTTTAGTAAGAAAGGAGGATCTTCCAATGTTTTTCTTACATTATGTAAGCATTGAAGGAAAACTAATATGGGTGGCCATGAGTGTTGGCACCTTGGTTATCAATGGAGGAAGAATGCTTAAAGGCATTCATGTGAAACTTTGAGTTTCATGTGTGCTGATTTGGGAATTGTGATCATCTTGTAGCCGGAAGCATAGTCCTGCTGCAACAATGAATGAGAATGAATAAACCATATGGTCAAAAGTTGGGCTAAGCTCCAACGCACCATGACAAAGTACTTGTCATAAAGTGTGGGAAACTTAAAATCAATGCAAAGGTGAATTGGGTATGAATGTGGCCACGAATGTTGGCACATTCATTAAGGTCAATTGATATTTGCATTACATTATGAAAAATTTGGTAGGCTTAAATGATGCATAGATAAGGAATGATGTATCCTTTTGCTTTGTATCCTTGAATAGATGAAAATGACTTGAATTGTTAGTATGCTTGATTTTGAAAAGGTAATGTGCATGAAAACTAACAATTTGTTTGGCTGAGGAATGTTGAAATGGTAGGATCAAATGGGTCTTGAATATGACAGTATTGTAATCCCATAAGGAAGACCAATTGCCTACTGAGCCAAACTGCAAGGAATGGTATTTCCTTTCTGAGAAAGTGAATTTGATTGTTAGTATGCACAATTCTGAAATTGTTTGTGATGACGTTATAAAGGTGCAATAAAATGTATGTACATGGAAACTGACAATTTGTTTGGCTGATTGAAGTTGAAAGTGCAGGAAGCAAAGGAGTCTTGAATATGGTAGCATTGTAAGCCATAAGGAAGACCAATTGCCTGTTGAGCCAAACCGCTATGGGAAGGAAAGTCCCATAATTATAAATATTCTTCCTGTGTGAAACAAATATGGAAACAAAATGTCGAATTTGGATATCTGTGGGTCACAGATTTACAAGAAAATTTTGAATTTAAAATTTATGATGATGTCTCGTGAATTTTTATATGCCTGTGATATGGGTGAGAAAAAGTATAATCCGATCACATGAAATAGATATTGACTTAGGAGAAGGAGAGTAACCTTCGTCCCTAACTTTAGCTGAGCTGAAAGGTTGTCAAGCTGTAAAAGCACGAAAAATGGCTACTGCTGAGCCATGAGAACCTCGTGGTAATCCATGATCACCTAGAATATGTTGTGTTGAGGTAACACAAGACGGAGGGACGCCTCGACAGAGAAAGTATGAGGGACGCCTCGACTATAAGAATCAATAGAGTCTCTGGACTTATTTCTGTGCGAGAAAACCTTGGCAAAGCAAGATGGATCACCCAAGGGACTGTATAGCAGAGAAGGGGATGCCTAAGCCTCGGCCTGGAGGGTGAGTGACCGCAAGGAATATGTGACCTTAATAGTTCTTGTAAGCTATTGATTGGGATCATGCACACGATGGGTAGTTCTTCCTGTGCGAGAAAACCTTGGCAATGTAAGATGGATCACCCGAGGGACTGTATAGCAAAGAAGGGGATGCCTGAGCCTGGGCCTGGAGGGTGAGTGACCGCAAGGAAGATGACACCATGATAGTTCTGGTAAACTATTGAATTGGGATCATGCACCCAATGGGTATGTCAAGGAAAAACAATGAGTCTGGATAAAAAAACAACCATGTGGATACAAATCCACAAACTGTGCAGATAATTATTGTGTTAAGATTATGAAATTTTCCTAGAAATTTTTTTTATGCAATGTTTTTGCATAAGACTATGATTACTGTGCTTGTTGTCCAAGAATTATTGAAAGAAGGTGACCAAGATTAAAGGTCTGAAAAAATACCTGATCGAAAGAAGAAGGATTAAGATTTTCGAAACAGTTGAATGAGAAAGGCATGACAGGTGTTTTTGAGAAAGAACACTAAGGATGGTGTTCCTTTAAGGGGGAGGGAATTGTAACACCCATGTTTCCCCGAACTTAATCATAAAATAGGATTACCATGCTAAGGCATGTGGACAGTGTAATCATAAAATAGGATTACCATGCTAAGGCATGTGGACAGTGTAAATGTATTATTGTTTGAGTTACCAATAACTGACTGTTGGGGGTGAAGCCTTGAAATTACTGGCCATGATATCATTAGAGGAAAGAATGTGAAGGCTATAAGAGAGGGTAATTATATCAAATAACCCCAAATTCCCTTGATGAGGACAATAAACCTCGTTCGAATCCCAAGGAGAGAAATCAATTAATGAAGAAAAGACCAGTGGTTGAATTATCAACCACTCCCATGAATGGAAGCATGGCCAAAACTGCAAAATGTCAGCCCGAAGTACCACTGGGTATGACAGACCAAGTTGACCAAAGTTCCCTTATGATGGAAGGAATAGGATGGGTTGAGAACCATCCTAGAAAAAAAGATATAGAAATTGATAAAGAGAATGCGCAGAGCTCTCCAACAGATAATGAATAGAAGGCCACGAGCTTGATGCTGGGTGAGCATCTGATAAACCTCACCAGGGCCATAATAGTGAAGGAAATATCTGAAAGTTTGCATAGAACAAAACCCAAGTAGAAGCTGAAACAGAGAAAGAGTCCTTGAGAACTGCAAGAGTTCCCTGGTGATATCATGGCTTGGCACGGGGGTGGCCAGAGTGCTAAGAATGAATGCCTCTGAGCCTATGGTCGGGTGGAAGGATGAACACCCACAGTCAGTTAGTTGGGTACCACCTGTAATAGATAAGTAATCGCATATCTTGTGTATTTAAGTAGTACTATGAACTAAAGTTGGATATCCTATGAATGTTGCAGGGATAGATATGTTTGCTTAATGATTTATACTATACCCCTTTTTGGTGTCTACTTGATTGTATAATTAGGCAAGTAGGAAATTATATGGATGGGGTATGTTTTATACTCGTAAATTCTTGCGTCTTGTGGGGGCTTAAGCTAGAGCCACGAACTATGAGTTCGTCAACCTTGGGCATAGTTTCATGTACGCATGTCGAACCTGCTAGTTGTTCTGAGTCCCTTGGAGGATAGAGTCTTTTAAAGCTCATGAGAGATAGTGAACGTATGCACAGGCTCTCTATGAGGCAAACACAGACCGAGAACCACTTAATTTCTAGAGTTGAGGAATGAATGTAAGGGGTGCGTGGAAGGATTCTTCCAAGTGTTACGTTCTAGAGAAAGAGCGCAAGGCTCTTAAGCCTTTCAAACCCAACCAAGCTCAGGAAGAATAGCGAAATTAAAGTATTGAAAAGGAAGGCTCCTTTGTTCAAATGACGAACGAATGCGAAACTATTTGGAAAAAGCCAAGGTCCGTTGTGACTATTGGATACGGAAAGGAGTGTGGGAGTTAACCCCTTGAGTCCTTCGTACTTCACGAGTTCAACGAATTGTGAGTTCGTCGTAAGGGAAGTAAAAATCATAGAAGTCCCAAAGTCCCAAAGTTAATCTGGACCGTGGATCTCTAGATCCGTCAGGACCCTTCTCGACCGTTCGATCTATAAGATTTAGAGTCCACGCTTCGGGAGAATCGCGTTTTGGAGTGTCCAAAACCTCGAAGGCAAAGTTACAGAGCACTTAGGAGACACTCACAAAGTTACTGAACACTTTGCAACTCAGTAAGGTGTGCTTGAGCAAAAGTTTTCATGAGGGAACATATATCCCTTTGAGGAATAGAAGGGACAGAGACCTTCGAGGTCTGAGCAGTTGAAGCTTAGAAGAGATAGTGCTAAGAGGGCATGAGAGTAGGACTTATTCCAAGTCTCGAAGATCAGAAGGGATAACCATTTTTTAGAAGTGTAGACGAGTTCTAAGAGATGGATTCGTAGGAGGAACAAAGGTCGAGGCCTTTGAATACCTATAAAATCCTCTAAGCAAGAGGAAGTCGAAATCTCAGGAGGAGGAGCGACAACAGCCGTCAGATCGGTTGTGGAGAGGAGTTTGGACCATTAGATCAATGTCCAGTGAAAAAAGGAAGCACAGAGGAGAGGAAAAGATCCCATCTGTTGGATCTGAGCATGAAGTACCAGTAACTGTTGGATCCGGAAGTAAATGCACAAGACTTAACCCTTGTGTGCGCAGGAGAGTGGAGTTGTCAAAGTCCTGAAGTCCCAAAGTAAATTGGGACCGTCCATCATCAAGAAGGACAGGTGGCGTAAGATCCACAACTTCGGAGGTTAGTGGACAAGGAGGAGGGAAAATAGATAAAGTAAATCCGGGCCATTGATCGCTAGGGGACATGCGTCAGCAGATCCGTAACTCCGGAGAAATCAGTTTGAGAGTTTCTGATTAAGAGTTGAAACTCCTGAAGCCTGGAGAGCCAGAGCCTAGAAGTAAATCTCAATCATTGGATTGAAAGGGACATGTGGTAGAGATTCGTTGTCCTCGAGTGAAAGTAAAGTTTGAGATTTGAGGTTCCTGAGTCCCGGAGAGACGAAGGGCTGAAGCACTGAAGAGCCGAAGAGATATGGACTGTCAGATCCATAGGGTAGGTGGCATGAATCTGTGTATTGTGGGTAAAGACCCAAAGTAAACGTCAATCATCATGTCATCTGAAGTAGATCTGAACCGTCAGATCTAGAGGACAGGTGGCGTGAATCTGTGGATTCTGGGTGAAGACCTGAAGTAAACGTCAACCATTAGATCGTCTGAAGTAGATATAAACTATCAGATCTAGAGGATAGGTGGCATGAATCTATGGATTCCAGGTGAAGAACCAAAGTAAACGTCGACCATCGGATCATCTGATTTAAATCTCAAGCGTCAGATTGCCAAAGTGAATCTGAGCCGTCAGATCAACAGCTTCGGGAAATCCATTCGAGAGTTTATCAATTGAGATTTGAGATTCGCAAAGTACGAAGTTCCAAAAATCCGAAGTTAATCTCAATCGTCCGATCATCCGAAGTAGATCTGAGCCATCATATCACCTGAAGTAAATCTCAAGCGTTGGATCGCCAAGGTGGATCTGAGCCATCAGATACCATTTATTCAGGAGAAGGCAAGGTTTGAGAGTTGATATTTCTGAAGTCCAAACTTTTAGAAATATGAAGTAAACCTCAACCGTCCGATCAACCGAAGTGAAGCTAAGTCATTAGATCGTCCGAAGTGAATATCAAGCATCGGATCACCCGAATTAGATATAAGTCATCGAATTCAGAGGAGGTGTGGTGTAGATCTGAGAACTCCAAATAAATATTCAAAGTAATTCATAGCCGTCAGATCCAAGGGAGACGTGGAGAAAATCTGTGGACTCCGGGTAAAGACCCGAAGTAATCCTTGATCTTCAGATCAAGAGGACACGCGTCAGTGGATTATAGCCTTCGAATAAAATCCATTGGGAAAAAGGGTGAAGTTTGAGATTTGAGATCTCAGAAGTCTGAAACCCGAAGGAGATCTCGACCATTGATCGAGAAGAGGGCCACATGACCGTTGATCCAGCTGAAAGGTCAACCACCCAAATTAAAGGCAGAGTCGTTGATTAGGAGGATAGGTGTCTGCAGATTGTCAACTCGAAAGATTGAAGTAAGGAAGAGAGCAGGGTTTGATAGTTGAAACTCTTGAAACTCGAAACGACGAAGGAGATATCGTTCGTTGATTTTGTAAGAGGTCATATCTGATCCATAGGTCTAAGAGGGGAAGAACTGGACCATCAGTTTTTGAAGTACCATCAAGATCGAGAGATCGAAGGTCCCGTAGCATTGTATGGATTGGAGTTGCACATATGTTAAAAAGTTGAGGGTGGGCTGCAATTCAAACCGTGTATTTGAAAAGAGGACACGTGGAGGCTCAAGGAGAATTGCGGGCCAAAAAACAGTTGTTTCAAACCACCTTTGGCCGTATCCGCAATCATGCGGTCCCATAAGTTCATCGCCCAAGGTCACATCAAGATGGGGCTTATCTGGAAAAGGAGCTAACACCCAATACTCCGAGATTTCGCAGGGGAGCGAAAGGGAAGGTCGCGAGTTCCATTAAACCTGCACCAAGAAGCCAAAAGGTTCTATGTTTAATTAATAACGAGACCATCAAGGTCTCAAAGAGTCATTTGGCCTCAGAATCAAAGAATCCTTGACCAGGAGGTCGGACTGGTTCCCCAACTTTCCAAACTAGAAACCATGAATGGAGATTTTGTCCTTTAAGAAAAGCGAAATTTTTTATGCCCCGTCGTGGGTGTGTCACACATCACGTGGGGTTGCACTTAAGAAAATATAAGGGTGCAATGATGTCATGCTAATGAATAATTCCATCTTGTTCATAAGTTGACACATGTCAAACTGTGATTGGAAGGAAGGACCTAGGGTGAATCTCTGTCGATGTGTACCTTGGGGCAGGTGTCTTAAATCTAAACCATCAGATCCACATGATTGAGAGATGTTGACCGTCCATCTGAGGGGTGTTAGTCGGAGTAAGTTGTGGACCCAAAGGTAACGTACACCTAAGGAGGGACTCCGAGAGGTCATATGGGTCATTGATTAGTGAATAGCTCAGACTCCATCTCAAACATTGATTCGTCGTGGGCCCCACCAATTCCCTTGGTGAGTACTGACAAGAGAGAGAGGCGTCAAGGTGATGGAAGAGCCATCCTGGTGGTTAAAGTGTCATGGAAAGGATATGTGTCATCACTTGAATGGATGAGAAGAGTTCTCTGAGATGACGTGTACGCCATGTCAAGTCCATGTGGGGGGTCCACGTGTCGAGCGATGGTTAGGCTACATGTCATGGTCCTTTAGCATCTTGAGGGAGTGGATATGATGCGATATGAGTGCCACATGTCTCACCAACGTGTCCCGAAGGACAATAAATGTTGTCACCTTCTTTGTCAAGAGGATGAGGATGGACCCCATTGGGCTCGAAACCTTGAATGTTTTCCATTGGTTGTCGACCGTTGGATCTGAGGGTGGAAAAATATCCACCATCGATAGAAGGATACTATAGTCGAGATGTCAGAGTACAGGGTTGCTAGTAGACTCTGACGGAGGGACCTAGAGAGGTGATCTCAGCTCTAGATCGACGAAGGGGTGAGACTCAATCTCAATCATCGATTCATTGTAGGTCTCTTCTGTTCACTCAATGTGGGAATGAGAAGGAGCAAGTTAATTGTCGTGCTAGTTGGAGACTCTGAAGTAATTGGAGTCATTGATATTCAACACGAAGGAACATTTTCTCTGGAGGAGTATGAATAGTCA
>JASDQU010685575.1:39122-64071 GCA_032191745.1 Picea mariana | reverse complement strand
TGAAATCTTCACAATATTCTTTATTCCCAAATAGAACCTCCAATATGGTCCAAAATTCATTTGGAGTTAATCCTTGTGATTCTTCATATACTTGATGGAAAAGTTCGGGAGAAACAGATATGTCGATACTTCCTATGGCCATATCTTGTCTATTGAGAAAGTCATTTTTCTCATCGATAGAATCAGGCTCTACTTTCATTGCCATAGTTATTTGGTACAAGCCTCTGCATCTAATATGAAGAAAAATTTTTGGCCTCCATTCCAAATAGTTATGAGGCGTGAGAAGTATTTTCGGTGAATAATCCATCGTTTTGTTGTCTTCAATCTTTTGTAGTTGCAAAAAATGATTTGGTGTAGCTTTTGCTTAGCAGTCCATTGACTCTGATACCATGTAAATGTGTTGAACTTGCACAGAATATATATAGCTAGAAAATACTACACACATTTGAAGAGAGAAATTGAGAAAGAAGAAGCAAGATAGAAAGAATAGAAGAATTCTGATTAACCGTATTCCACACTCAAAGAGTGAATAATTTACAATATATAGAATAAATGAGTAACTAATGAGCCATAGTGGTGGTCTAGATTGATCTGAACACACACCAGCAGTGAGAGTAAACTACCACCTAGTCTAGTCTCTCAGGCAGTTATGGGAGTGAACTGCCACCTAGCTGAGTTAACTAGTCAACTAGTCTTCAGTTAACTAACTAAACAAAGAGTAGTGAGTTGGTGATGATCCCAATGTTGCATGGTGAAAAAACCAATGCAACATCTAAAATCAACTCAACTAGTCAAACTAAAGTGTCAACTGAAAGAGAATATTCTCCAGGTGGAATATTCTCCTCTAAAATATAGGAGACTGGATAATGACTAATTATGACTAATAAATAAGGAATAACCTTAGGAAAAATAAATCCTAGGTGTGTGTGAAGTAACTCAAACACCGCCCACCTAATCCAAATGACTTATTTTGGAATCTTTCATGTTAGTACATATTTATGTACTTCCAGAACCATTTTGGGGCCCTAAACAATGTTTTTTCGTCTCGCCACAATCAAACTATAGAAATAGTTAGATTTTGACGGCATAATGTGTAGTTTTGGAAAAGAAATTTCCAACGGGCTATCACGCTCCTAAAATGAAGGTTGTCTACAAAAGTTACAACCATGGGAAGTTGAGGTATGAACTTACCCATCGGGGCCCACATAAATTTTGGAGTTTCATATCCTAGGGTTAGGTTTTTGGATGGCTAGGGTTTTGAAATTCATGAGTAATGTTAAAAATGCCTCTAGAGCCTCATTGTAATCATTTTTCTCAGACAAATGTGTGTAGCAACCACATCTCTTCTAAGAGATAGCTACCACCATTCGAGCAAGTTTTTTTCAGTTCTGCAATTTACAATTTTAGCATATTTTATTTATTAAATAGAAGTTATTGTTCACTAGATATCTATTGTTGTTCTCTGTATCTTTGTGTTATTGTATTCAACATGTTATTCACTTCGTTCCGCTCTTAAATCTAGATCAGTGGAATCAGATCCGTCTACTCTTCATTTATTTTTCTTCATGCATGTCCCCAACAAGATTTGGGTACATGAAGTTGGGACTTGAACCAGTCGAGCCTTTTCAAGATCAATCACGCCGAGCTCGACTAAAACCCATGGGGGAAGAAAAGAAAGATAATGGAGCAGGAGATCCTTTAAAAATGTTGCTTGAGGAATCCCTTAAGAGACAAAGGAATGAAATGATGGACAACTTTGCATAGATCTTTCGGCAAATTCCCACAGGAGACACATCTTCATCAAGCGTCCATGCAATCCCCTTCAAGGTACAAGTAAATTTTTTTATTCCATTATTTGAAGGACTAATAGATACATATGTTGTAGATAAATGAATGAATCTACTCGAAGGGTATTTTTTGGTCCACAATTTTTTCGATAGGGAAAATATTACTTTTTCACTCCTCAAGGTCGTCCCCCATGTTAAGGACTGGTGGGATACTTACTCTAAGAAAAGGACCATAGATGAATATACAATATTTGCAGTCGCCCCCACATGGGATTCCTTTAGGGATTCCATTAAATAAAAATAATACTCCGTTAGAAGCTACAAAGACCACTACACAAGATGGACCACCCTGCATCAGGAAAGGGACTAGACAGTACCATATTTCACCAATATTTTCCATACCCTATGCACCAAATTGGGTATCAAAGACTCTGAATGACATCTAGTGCTCAAATATCGCATATTTTTGCATAGATTCATTCAAACATAAATGAAGTTTCTGGACAACGTATCATTGGGTATGGCTTATAGATTTGATGTCAAGATTGAGTAGAAATTTAAGCAGAAGAGGCGAGAGTTTGTATATGCAAACTCCTCACAGCCAAAGCAGGGAAAAGGCTACCCCAACCCACAAAACAAGGGACAGAGCAAAGATGGTCACTCTCAGGAAAACCAGTCCAAGCCGCAACACAAGAAGGGTAATCAAAAGTCGAAGAAGGACATGAGAAAGTGGTGTGAATACCATATAATCCCTTGGCACAACACCGAAGAATGTCGCTCCAAGCATTCATTGGTGGCAGAGATGAAAGCTTCCGAGTCAGAGGCATATTCTGACTCCGAATCAAATCTAGAAGGAGGGAACTATATTATTAATCTCGAACCCAATGCCACTGTCGCTACCACCAAAGCCCATCCAAGTGAACTAGAAGAACTAAAGGAAGGGGAATGCCTCTTTGACTCATAGATGTGGGTAAAGAGGGCTCAACTTCATTTCATTGTCGATAGCGGCATTCATAAGAACCCGAGCTCAACAAAGGTCATCAAGTTTTTGGACCTGCTGATGACACCACACTCGCAACCCTACACCATCGGCTGGCTTCACCAAGGAAGAGATATCCACGTCAGCCAACAATGTTGTCTGTCCTACGACATCAATCCCTTCAAAGATGAGGTATTTTGTGATATTTCTCCCCTTGAATTTTGTGATGTTATTTTAGGAAAACCATATTTATGGAAGAGACATGATGGGTATGAGTCTAGACCTCAAAGTGTTATTATTACTTTGGGTAGAAAATTGTACATGATAGCAGAGGTAGCGTCACCTACCGCTATTTCTTTAATCTTTGTTAAGCAATGCAGTAAGGTCATTTCATAGACCGGGAAGTTCATCTTATTTGTGATTCATTCTCACAGTAAGTAGAAGGTCGCCTCCACATCCGTGAGCTCTACACAGAGCCTCTCTTTGTAGCAAAAGCAAGTGGACGAAATCATGGAAGAGTACAGAGACATCTTATCCTCACCCACCGGGGTACCGACACACTGCCAAGTCAAGCATCCAATTGATCTAACCCCCGATGAACCTTTGCCTAATGGACTAGTTTATCATCGCTCACTGATGGAAAATGAAAAAATCAAATGTCAAATCCAAGAGATGCTTCAAAAGGGGCACATCAGACCTAGCTCCTCTTCTTGTGGAAGCCCGATTGTACTAGTGCAGAAAAATATGGGACCCAATGGATCTGCATTGATTACAAACCATTAAACAAAATCATAGTCGGGAACTGATACCCAATTCCCCAAATTGATGACCTTCTTGACCAAATCAAGGGGGCCAAGTTATTCAACAAGATTGACCTAAATTCTGGATACCACTAGGGTCCCATCGAACTGCCTGATGTATGGAAGGCAATTTTCAAATCTAAAGAAGGTCTCTTTGAATGGTTGGTCATTCCCTTTGGCCTATTATGGTCATTCTTCTCTCTTACTTCTTCTTGGGTTGACCTGGGTTTAGATCTCAACAGGTTTCCAAAAAAACACTTTAAAACTATCGGCCCTCTTGGTAAACCAGAAGGAAACACTGTGCATAGGGTGCACAACGTAGTCTCACCCTAGATAGATTTTATGGGTGATTGAAATACTCATGTGTTTGCAGTCTAGGAATGAGTGGAGATCTGGGATTGCGTTCTTTCTTCTTTATGCATTAACCTTGCTAATGATTTAAGTATTTATAGGATTTATTCATCTTATCCCTATGAATGCATGATGATATATCTATTTTAATCATCCATTCATAAGCTAATCATTAACATAAATTAATCATTCATTAAACATCACACAGAACACAAGGATTATTGTGGTTCATTGCCTCCTGGGGCTACGTCCACAAAGATCTGACTTCTCTGCTATTTTATTTAATCTTCTACAAAATCTTGTGTTGCATGCATTAATCTCAGTAATACAATCCATACTGAGGGTAGGAACCCTCTGTGAGGTAGAATATATTACACCAGGCTCCTCATCCTATAACCTAACCCTAAAAAAACTACCTTACTTAACTCTTCTACCAACTTATTAAAATCGACAATCCCACAAAGTGATACGATCCTTTTCTTCCTCAACTGGCATACCCCTTTCCTAGACCTCTTAGGTTCTTATTTATACTATTTTACATGATTATAGACATTACAATCCTTATAAAAAACCCTAACCCTATCATGGTTAGGATTGTCTTCTTTCATGCCACATTTCTTTTCCTCCTGCATGTTGTTTTTCCTTCTTTTTTATGCATGTTTCTTTCTTGCTAGTTATTGCACGTGCTCAAAAATTAGGTCTTTCCTTAAAACCAATATTTCACTGAAAGTAGTCCTACACCTAGAATAAGCTTACTTCTCAAAATAGGCTTGCATCCAACATTCCCCCAACAGTGACATGTGGCTCGTCCTGATCCACTCAGGTGGTGCATGCTCCGTGTATAGCCTTTTCCAAGCTATGAAACTTTCCTTTTAATTCTTCCCATTTTCTCTTGCTTACGCAACTTTCTCTGTGAGATCCTCTATCGTATGCACTATGATGTGCTCCCTTAGAGAATCTACGCTCTTGGCATGATTCTGAGCCATACTTGTATTCTCCTCCTTCAGTTCTGCAATTATTTGCGCTACTTTCTCTTGGAGAGGTTCTAACTGGGCTTTCCTTTCCTGCTTGTTATTTTGTGCAATATTCAATTATGTATGTAGGGTCTTCATCTCATGCACGCCCTTCAGTCGCTCTGCAATGCTCATGGCCTTTTTTCGCTGCTTCAGATCCTTCATTGCAGTGTTGATTTCCTCCTCTTGTTGGTCTAGTTTCTTGACCCTGTCATCTTCCTCCAATGTCGTCCATAGTTGCGCGGTCCTATCAAAAATTTTTGTGACCTTTATGTCTTCTTTCTCCATCATTTCTACGTGTAGTGATGCATGTTGTTCCCTTTCAGATGTGACTTTAGGAGGAGTGGTTGGTGTTAACTTTCTTTGATTTCCTCAATATCCTTCTTATATTCTTTGAGCTTTTGCGCAATGATTTGAATTTGTTCTTTAACACTGCTCACGGTTGCCTATGCCCTGTCTGGAATTTTTGTGAAGACTTCCTTCAGCTTTTTATCCAATTTATCTGTGCGCTGCTTGTCCTCTTGTATCTCTATCTTGACCTGCTCTTCCACAAGTTCTAGTGCATCCTTTCCATCTCTGGTTACTTGCAATTGTGTTGTCTCTGATCTTGCTCTTGATTGCACTTCCTGTGTGACACTGACTTGTAGCTTATATAGTGCCTTTGTTGGTATTTTGGACGGACTTGCTATCTGGAAGCTAGGACTTGCTTGTGCTACAATTTGGATTGTGTCTTCTTCATTCTGTGTGATCCTGTCCCCTACTTCTGTCGCTTGAGGGATCAATTCTGCTCCCCTTTCTTGCATTTGGGCTACTTACATTCGTTCCAAGACCTGCTTAATGTCAACCAACTTGTTCCTTATCCTTCCTATTTAGTTCTCGACCTCCTCAAAATATTTGGCTGTGTAGTCCTGCACCCTCTCTGTGACTAGATCAACATCATCCTCGATGTTTATGTATTCCAGGATTTGTTTATGGGCATTTTCCTTCTTGCATGACCCACCTATATGTATGATTGTCTATTTTGGTGGCCCTATCTCTTGCAGAGTAGTTTCTGATAGGGTTTCTTGTGTCATTGTGTCCCCCCTTTCTTGTTCTTCTTGCGTTGGGGAACTATCATTCTTCCTTATCTTCTCTTCCTTCTTTGGGGCATTTTCCTTCTTCTGTTGAGCTGTCTTTGTACCAGGATTCACCTGCTATGTTGGTTTATTAGTCATGACGTTGTCCCCTGTAGATGTCTTGGATGACCCTGCTTCCACTTCTTTTCATTTTGGCATGTCCTTGGTGATTAATGGGATCTTCCAGTCATCCTACCAATATTTCATTTCCCATTCAACTTCCTCTGTGTTCATGTAGAATCAAAATTGTAGCCATTATTTATCTGGATCCCTACACACTTGGATCCACATGTTGTGTTGCGTAGCCTTAAAGTTGGCTATCCCCTAGTACTGCACTACCACTTCAGGCGTTATTCTCCATGTGTTGGTTATATTCTCTTGTATGTTGTTGAGATACTAATCGAAAGTGTTGGAATTACCACTTCTACGCTTGGAATCATAAATGCTTCCCATCAATGTGTATCATGTTGCACGACATCGTCCTACTCATTCATGGAAATATGAATAGGTAGGCTCTTTCCATCCACTTAGCACTATAAATATAATGAGCCAATAGTAGTGGAACTCGGTTCCCAAGTATTGCACATCCTTGCAGTCATCGAGGAACATATTTAGTAAGTATGGAGCCCAACTAAGCATGGTTTTGTTTGTGCACTGTGTTGTTGTTGTGACAACTCCTACAGAGACCTCCTCCTTGCAATATTTTCGAAGGAGTTTGCATGCCATCAATTTTGTTATCGTCCAGGTGGCTGCATCACTAATCCTTTTTATGATAATTCCACATGAGCCCCTTTCTGTGGCATAAGTTTTCTTCATTTCTTCTGCAAGGAAATTTTCCTTGGTTTTATCATCCATGTACTACGCGGGCTTCTCTCCATTTGATGGCAGTCCTGTGATGAATGAAATTAATTCCACATCGATTGATATTGGTCATATAACCATAAAAATCCTCCATGGAGGACCACCAGTAACTACTTGATGTAGTTGTTCACATCTTTCCCCCTGCCGAAGTGGGGAATCTCCAACAAATTAAGGATCCTTGTGTTTACTAAACCTGCCACCCACTGCTTAGGTTTCATCACTGGATCTCCTAACGACAATGTGCCCAAGATCTCCATGTACACTTGATGTGCAAATTCTGGGAATGTTTTGGTGTCAGAAACATTCTGGTTTGCGTATCATAATTTTTTGATAAAACCTAGTAAACTTGGTGTGGCCTACACCTCATATGGAATGCGCAACAAAAATATCGAGGCATCGAGATGCTTGCGCGGGGACCACACAATGGGATGCTTCCCCTTTCTTTGTGTTGGTGTGATAGATGTCCTAACATATGGTTCTATTTTTTCCCAGCTCGACTCTGGTTTCCTTGTGATATCCTCGAGCTACACTTCTTCCTAATGCATGGACCCCACCATAGGTTGTGACTTTAGTCCATCGGATTATGTTCTTTCACTGTCAATGCCATTTTTTTTGGGGGTTGCTTCTTCCCTAGGAAGTTGTTGTGAGTTTCCTGTTGTTAATGGGTCCTAGCCCTCTGTATTGTCGTGTGAATCGATGTCCATCCTTGCAAATGTTGGGGCCTACCCTTATTCCTCTACGAGTGTGGCTGTCACTGGTTCAATCTTTGGCGAAGGAATTGTGTCAACATCGACAATTCCCTCTGTCTGTGTAAACGTATGTTCTTCCTCTGCGGTTTCCTGCGGTGACCTATGGCTACTGTATTTTTCTGTGCTATTTGGCTAGGTGTACCCAAATTTGGAGGTGCCATCATGGGAATTATTCCTTCTCCGGTTTAACTTCGGATGCTACGATCTCTGAAATTTCTTATTCACCTCCTCTCTCTCCTTATCTTCGCGGGTTTGTAAATTCACAATGCATCTCGTTTGGCCCACGTTTTAGTTATATGCAGGGTGTCATAAGTTCCCTGAATCTTCTTCGAGACGCTTATTTGATGGCCATACATGCGTTAAATATTGTGGAGCATGCTTCATCAAGTTTCATAAATTCCAAATTCACACCTTTTTACCCTGATGACCAATTTTTTCTTTTCCGATTGTTTGCTCGTTCTCTGGTGTGCTGCAATTTTTCGGTGCGTCGTATGTTTCTATTGCGAATTTTCCCTTGGTGCATTGTGTTTACTTCCTATCAGTCATATGTTGCGCACGTTCTCTTTTTGTGTTTGTCACGCTGATTCCACTATCTGTTGCGCGCAATATTTCCCAGTATTTTGTATTTTCTTTCTTTGTTTACTTTTTTTCCTTTTTCTTCTTTTTCTACCTTTGTCTTCCTTTTTCTTCTTTTTCTACTTTTGTATTCTTTTTTATGAGTTTTCTTTCCTAATATCTACTATAGTACACTATATACATGACTTTGTTATTGTGTTGTAACTGTTAAGAATTAGTAGGTTGATTGTCGTTGTACAGTTTCAGTCAACTACCGTTGATCATTCCTTTCAATTGTTTTTCTCCCAAGTATTTTAGTTGCACATATCCCCCATCTGTGACAATACTTACTTCATATGGCCCTATCCAATTCATTCTAAACTTACCAAGGTGTTGGAAAAATTTGTTTTCATAGAGAAGAACTAGGTCTCCCTCCTTAAAACTTTTCTTTTTAATATGTCTGCTATGCCTGGCTCTGTCTCTTTCTTTCTGTACTTCCTGGTGAAATCTTGCCAGAATATTGTCCTCTTCCATTTCCATTAGTTGGATCAACCTCTCCTGTACTGCGCCTCTTTTTGTCATGTTGGTAATTGCTGCTATGCACAGACTGTGTACCAAAAATTCTAATGTTACCACTGCTTCCTGCCCATACACCAATATGAATGGTGTTTGTCCTATCAACTTCTTACATGTGGTATTGTATGCCCACAATACTTCTGGTATTTTCAAGTCCCAATCATCTCTCTTAACATTACAGATCTTAGTCAAAGCATTTTCCAAATCTTATTGAAATCTTCTACTATTCCATTTTTCTGGGGATGATATGGTGTACTCTTATGGTGATAGAATTCAAATTCCTCGGTCATAGCCCTAATGGTATTATTAATAAAATGAGTTCCTTGGTCACTCATCAAAATCCTAGGACATCCAAATTTGAGCACTCAACTAAGAAGTGTGTTGTTGTCTCTGCACTACAGTCTTTGACGAGTGTTGCTTCTTTCCATCTTGTTAAGTATTCAATTGTGGTAATGATATATCTAGCTCTTGACCTTTTTGTTGGTGGATTGATTGGTCCAACAAATTCTATTGCCCATTTGTCAAATACCTACAGAGTCACTTGCGGTCTTAGGGGCATCTCATCCCTTATTTTGGGTTTTCCAGCCCTCTGACAGACATCAAATTTCTGGAAATATTCCTTGGCATCTTTATGGACCGTTGTCCACCATAATCATGCACACAATATCTTCTATACGATATTCTTTACTGCATAGTTTCCTCCAGCTATATCTTCATGAGATTCTACTAAAATTATCGGTTGTTCATGTTCCAATAAACACCTTCTCAAAATGATATATGTGCCCATATTATATAAATGTCCTACAATGAGTTGATAGTCTACAGTTCTGGCTACCATATTTTTCTTATGTGCAATGCTAAAGTCTTGTGGTGAAACCTATGTACTTAAGTATTCAATAATATCAACGATGTATTCATCATCTACCTATACTGAAAATAATTGTGCATCAGGGAAGTTGTCTTCCAAGTTAGTAAGTTCTTTTCCATTTGTTACCCTTGGTTGGTGATCAAGTCCTGCATTCAACTTCCCTGGTTTGACTATCACTTCCAAATCAAATTCTTGTAATAATAATAACCATATACAGATCCTCCCCCCCAACACTGGCTTGTTGACTAGATATTTGAGGGTAGAATGGTTTGTAAACATTTTAAAGTGTTTACCCAGTAAATAGTGCCTGAATTTCTAAAGTGCATATACCATGGCTAGGACTTCTCTTTCTGTGGTGTTGTAATTCTGCTCTGATTCTGACAACTTTCTGCTTGTAAAGGCTATAGGATGGTCTAAGTCCCCTACTCCTAGTTGTGCCATAATTGCTCCAAGTGCTATGGTTGATGCATCTACATGCACATGAAATGTCTTTTCCCAATCTGGGAATATGAGTATAGGTGTCGTTACCATATTTTCCTTTAAAGTTTCCAATCCTTGTTGACAGTCCTCATTCCACTGAAATTTGGTGTCATTGTTTAACAATTTTTTCATTGGTGCAGTAATCTGTGCATAACCCTTTATAAATTTCATGTAATAGCATGTATGTCCCATTGTTTATCTTAACTGACACACTGAATTTTGTGGTGGTAAATTTACAATGACTGCAATCTTAGCAGGGTACACTAGTAAACCTTGTTTACACACTATATGTCCCAAAAATATCCAAAAAGGTGTATCGAAAATGAATTTCTTGATGTTTAATGAGATATGACATTGCATGCATCTTTCCAACATGAGTCTTAACACTTATACATCATCCTATAACAGACTATATACAGTCCAATCATCCAGATTTAATTCTAGAAACTGATGTATGAATTCCTTAAAATCAACTATGACTACTCTTGAAAATATGGTTGGTGCATTCTTCAGTCCAAATGGCATGATTGTATATTGCTAGGATCCCCATTCTGTAGAAAAATTATTCTTATACATGTCTTCTGGAGCTATTATGATTTGATGGTAACCTAAGAATCGATATGTAAATGAATATGCTTCCTGACCTCCCACATTCTCTAAGAATTCATTTGTAAAAGGGGCAGGGAAAGGGTCATGTAAGAAGCATCATTGAGTTTCCTTAGATCTACACAAATTCTTATCCCCCCTTGTTTCTTTTCTTGGACTACCATAGGAATTATCCATTCTAATTCCTCTACTAGTTCTATGATACCAACTTCCAGCATTCAGTCCATTTCTTCTTTCACTTTCTTCTTATACACTGGATTCAATCTATATGGTATTTTCCTGACAGTTCTAGCCTTAGGTTTGAGGGGTATATTCATCTCACTTAGCTCCCCCGCTATGTCTTTCATCTCTGTAAAGTTCATTGGAAACAGGGCACTGTATTCACGTAGTAACTTTGTTATTTTTTCTAATGTTTGCTCATCCCAATAGTCTCCAATAATTGCTATTTTAGGATTTTCATTCGTCCCAATGTTGAATTTTGTAACTTTGATTGGTGCAAAAAATATATTTGACTCTAGGGATGGACCTTCCACCTCTCTCTCTCCTTCGATCTTTGTAATATAAATGTTATGCGGGTCATCTTCATCTGCTGCTTCCTCTTCAACATGATAGAACAAGAGTAAGTATTTGACTATCTGTTTGTTATGTTGTTGATATTATGTCATGATTTCAACCTTTTGTTCATCAATAAATATCACTCCTCGTATTAGCTTCAACACTAAATCAATGTTGTGGTTCTCATGTTAAAATGAGAAGGTTACTACAAAATTCTGTTGTAATCTTGTCCATTCTGTAGTGCCTCTGTGCATCTCTTGGTCTATATACCAGTTCTCTGGGATCCCTTCCAATGTATGGATAAAGTGATGAGGTCATTCCTTTGGTGGTGTCATTATCCACTATGTCCTTCACTTTTCCAAGTGTTCAACTGGTGTGCCTTTCCGATCATACTTTTAGACTATATTTCTCCCTGGTTCTACGCCAAATCAAATGTGTAGTAGTCATTTACATTGATACTAGTCTCGAATTGTTTCTTTGTGCACACCCCACCATCTTGTAGATGTTTCCTTGAGTGCAATATCCAGGGCTAAGAGACTCTGATTTTCTAACACTTTCTCTTCATATTTTTTTAGAAATTCCTCTAATTTATTTAACCCATGAAAGCTGGGAGGTTCTCTTATCTTTGTACCAACCCATCTTACTGTGCGATCTATTCTTGCGCACCTCCTTGTAGAAACTTCATGTAATCGTTGTTTCCAATTTTCTAAACCCGTGTCTAATTCAGAAGCACATGATGTAATTCTTATCCAACTAAGTACCCCATCTGCAATTGGGTTAACATAATCCTCTTCTCGTGTGGTGATTATATACAATTGGTTTATTTCTTCTAGATCCAAACAAGTGGCCTCTACAAACATTTCTCCTTTTGAAGGATCCAATGGTGCAATGACTATATATTCACCTAATTAAAAAAAAGTCATTTTTATTATCTTCAGGTTGATTATAGCCTGGTCATCAAATGCCTAATCCAATCCAAGCAATGATGGGTAAGGTGTTGTACCATATACTACTCTATTACTTCAAAATTTTCCATAGTGTGCACTCCATCCAAATCTACTGTCACACCTTTAAGCCTTCCAATTGGTAACACTCTGTGTTGATTTAATAATTTCAACTGGACAGGTGAATAGCCTAGTGTGGGTTCTCCCATACACTACCATGTGTTCTTAGGTAAGACATTTACTTCAGAACCTAAGTCCAATATAATATCTCCCATGTCGAAATCCCCAATATTAGCAGTTAGTCTGAATTCCCTACTTGTCCTTCTTCTTGTATGAAGATGATTCTCTGTTTTTTTTATCTAACTTTCCTTCTACATCTGTGTTGCATCTTTCTAGGAGATTTTGTAAGACCTTAACAAATGATGGATCATTCAATAACTTAACGCAAGATTACATAAAATTATTTATGGTACTTACTTTCTCTAAAGTTTGTCCTTCACTGGTATGGTCCATTGAGGAGGGCATCTCGTACGTTGGTGAGTTCTGAGTTTTTTGTGCGACTAACGTAGATGCAACATCTTGCTTGAGAAAATCTTTTATGGCCTCCTTAAATGTTTCCTTTTCTTTTCATGCATCAAACTGCTTATGTGGCTCAATATTCTTCTTAACCCATTGGTGTTGCATTGGGTCTTGTTTTACTGCATTAGTTCCTATATTGGCTCCTCCTCACGTGACTATATTGATGTTTCTCCCATCATCCTTGGATTCTATATAAATCCACTGGACATTCTAGTTGTTTTGGTTCCCTTTTTCTTGGATCTTTCCCAAGAGTGTTGGACAGTCTTTTGTGTCATGGTTTGTTGTGCGACAATACATACATGTCATTGGTGGAAGTGGAAAATCCATTTCATAAAGTCCTGGTTGTGTTCAATTGTGGAACACTACCGGTCCTCTGCCTCATCCAAATCCTCTTTTTCCTCATCCTCCACCTCTATATCCACCTCGATCTCCTCGTGGTGCATTGTCCTGAGGTACCTGGTTATACTGCACGGGGTTATATTGTGGTTGTGCATTACTTTATTGTGGTTGCGCATTATTGTATTGTTGTTGCAGATTATTGTATGGTGGTGGTACCTGGATGAACTGAGGTGCAACTTGTCCTGTCATCATTTCTTATTGTACCCTATACGTATCTTAATTTCTTTCTCACATCAGCTCCATCGTCCTACAATCCTTATCATCATGACCCACTGACTTGCAAAAATTGCAATATGAACTTTTGGGTATTGTCTTATACTTCTGCATCATTGGAAAATGATATGGATCATGCCCATGTGTTTTACAAATCTTACACCATGGTCCTCCTATTGGAAAGGGGTTTTCTACTCCTGTTTCCATATACTGCGTGAAAGTTGGACATTTGTTCTTATGGTGTCCTTATGTCTTGCATAGGGTACACCAAACAACTTCTCTTTTCCCTTTTCCCTTATTCTGGTTAAGTTGAAATATTATTCTTCAGATCCTTCTTTAGCTACTCTATTGTTGGATTTGTCTTTTGATACTGGTTCTCTTCTAGTTGTAAGGCTTCATGTAGAGCTTCTGCCCGAGTTTGGAAATTCGGTTGTCTTAACGAGTATTTCAAGTGTGGTAACAATGAGTTCACAAATAAGTGCCTATGTTGCATGTCAATAATTGCATATTTCAACTTACCTTTTGAGACGTTTGAACCTCTGATCAATCTTCCAAATAGACTCACCTGGTTTTTTCCCGATTTCAATCATTTCATTCATGTACTGGTCTTCTGAGTTGGGCTTCTGAAATTCATTTATTAGTATTTTTTTCACATCTGCAATAGTCTTTGTTACTCCCGATGGACTGTTTACATCTAGGTTCATGTACCAGTCTAGTGTGCGGTCTCTTAGTGTGATAGCTAACTATGCAAGTTTTGTATCCTCATTTATGATCTTCTTTGCTTCCCAGATCTTCTCACAGATGAATAAGTTGTTTTTAGGGTCCTCTAATGCCTTTCCCTGAAATTCTGGTAATCTGATCGTGGGATCATGTCCTGCCATTTTGAACTGTGTTGAACTACTGCCTCCGTGCAGTGTAGATAATTGAATGTCACTTCATGAAATGGCTTCCCCAGTTGATCCTCCTTGATTGGATCCCGATCCTATTGCTTTTCTTCCACTAAAAATAAGTTGTCTAAACATTGGTGTTCTTTTTGGTGTATTAGTCACACATAGGGTTGTAGGTTCCACACTGACGGTGATCTGGATTGGAGTTCTACCTTATGTTCTTGATCATGGACCTCCTATTTTAATTTCATACATTGCACACAATATTTCCTCAATCTTCTCCACATCTCGAAGATCCTCTACCTCTTCTTCATCACTTTCCAATCCCTCTCTATTGGCTATGACTCTCTTCTTGTTATTCATTTTATATTGGTAGGGTACTCCACTGTGCGTCTTTCCAACTTTTTCCATTATCTGCTTTATCTAGTCTTCCTCCATCATGATTAGGTCCATGGCCTCCTTCTTCTTTCCCTTATCCATATCTTCCTCCATTTCTCAACCTCATGTTAGTTCTCCCCCCCTTCCCCCATGCACACAGGGAAGTTTAGCTTTCTGATTCTATGGTAATCACACCATTGTCATATAATAAAATCTTGGTTGAATTATACAACGATATGATGTACCTACCTTTGGGTCCTTTTAGAAACTCCTGCTATGTTGCGGTGTAAGACTTCACGGTATCTATTGAAAATTCAGTCATAAACCATGCAACAATACTGTCCAACCAAAAATCTACTACGCACGTAAATTTGTTATTAACTTGATGTAACTGCATAATCTCCACAAGATTCCACTCCAATTCTTTGATTTGATTTGTTTGGTGGTTTTATTTTAATCTCAATAACCACTCCAACAAATGAGAGAAATCATAGAAAAATACCTCATGCAAGTCACTAAACACGTATTTGTCGAGATATTTGTGCGGTGTTAACTTAGGGTTTTTTTTGTCCTTCTACGCAAACTCGAGTTCCTTTGTTTTCAACCTTCTTTAAATATTTGCCTTTGTTGGATTCCATGGCCTGAAAATTCCATTCTATAATTTCATCCTCCATGCATTTCTTCCACGGATCCCATCCACTCAATCCCGTGCAGTTCCAACTCGCAATGAAACCATTTGTTGCTTATTCTTCTCTCTTAATTCTTCTTGGGTTGACCCAAGTTCGGATCTCAACATGTTTCCAACAAAACGCTTTAAAACTATCGACCCTCCTGGTAAACTAGAAGGCAACATTGCGCATAGGGTACACAACGTAGTCTCACCTGAGATAGATTTTACGGGTGACCACAATAATCAGGTGTTTGCAATATAGGAATGAGTGGGGATATGGGATTGTGTTCTTCCTTCTTTATGCATTAACCCTGTTAATGATTTAATTATCTCTAGGATTTATTCATCTTTACCCCTATGCATGCATGTTGATATATCTAGTTTAATCATTCATTCATAATATAATCATTAACAAAAAGTAAACATTTATTAAAAATCACATAGAACACAAGGATTACCGTGGTTCACCCTCTCCTAGGGATATTTTCACAAAGATCCGAATTCTCTACTCTTTTATTTAATCTTCTATAAAATCTTGCGTTGTGTGAATTACATCTTAGTAATACAATAAATACCGAGGGTAGGAACCCTTTGTGAGTCGGACTACATCACACCAGGCTCCTCAGACTGTGACCTAACCCTCATAAAAATTCCTTAATTGACTCTTCTACCAACTTATTACAATCAACAATCCTGCAAAGTGATATGATCTTTTTCTTCCTCAACTGACATCCCCCTTTCCTAGACCTTCTAGGTTCTTATTTATACTATTTTATAGGATTATAGCCATTACAATCCTTATCAAAAACCCTAACCCCATCCCAGTTAGGGTTTTCTGCCTGCGTGCCACATTGCTTTTCCTCCTGCATGCTACTTTTCCTTCTTTTTTCTGCATGCTTCTTTCTTGCCATTTATTGTGCATGCTCAAAAATTAGGTCTATCCTCAAAACCAATATTTCTCCAAAAGTAGGCCTGTGCCCAAAATATACTTCCTTCTCAAAATAGACCTACACCCAACAACCTAACAAATGCACCAACAACTTTCATGAGGTTGATGGATGATGTATTGAGACCCTTCACCAAATCTTTTGTGGTGGTATATCTAGATGACATCCTCATCTTCAACAGAACTTGGGAGGATCACATGAAACATGTTCAGTAGGTTTTGAGCACTCTGTGACAACACAAGCTATATGCCAACTTGGAAAAATGCTCCTTTGGCATGAACACGGTCCAATACTTGGGCTACATTGTTGATGAACATGGGGTACATGTGGATCCAACTAAGATCCAAGTCATCTGTGATGGGCTAGCCCTAGCCACACTGATCGAGCTTCAGATCTTCTTGGGACTTGCCAAGTTCTATCGATGGTTCATGTTGGGATTCTCCCATATTGCATGGGCCCTCATCCAAGTGACCAAAGGTGGTGGAAAGGAAAAGTTCATGTGGGGGAAGGCACAACAACGAGTATTTGATGATCTGAAGCACCACTTGTGCTCAGCTCTAGTACTCTCCTTACTCTATCTGTAACAACCATTCGAGATTGAAACTGATGCATCTGACTATGTTGTAGGTGCAGTTCTCACTCAACATGATCATCTAGTAGCATACCATAGTGAGACACTCTCAGATACTGTCTAGAAATACCCTACCTATGACAAGGAAATGTACTCCATTGTACAAGCCTTCTGTCAATGGAAACATTACATTATGGGAAATGAGACAATCATCCACACTGATCACAAGTCAATGTAGTTCATACAAACACAAGGGAAGTTGTATAACGACCACCATCAAAAGTGGTCCACATACCTGCAGCAGTTTCATATCAAAATCAAGTATAAGACATGGATCACAAATCATGTCGTTGACTGCCTCAATCGACCTACCATGGATGCACTCACCACCGCTCTCCATTCATGTGGGCATGAGGCATCTGAGTGGCCCCAAATTTATCAGCAAGATCCTGAGTTCGCCACAACCTATCAGCTTTTGGGTACAGGCACGAATGTCATCGATTTTCACATTCAGGACAAAATGTTATGCCATATGGGATACCTCTGTGTTCTTGCAAGAGAGCATGAAAAACTGATTTGGGAGGCTCACTACAGTCATATGGCAGGACATTTTTGCATGGAGAAAAATATGGTCGTTCTACAGAAACATTTTTATTGGCCAAAACTTCGACAGGACGTCAGCAAATATATCAAATCTTGCATTGCTTGTGCCATTTCCAATCCATCCGTTAAGAAGCCAGCCTTAAAACACCCCTCTTTCTACTCTAAAGAGGCCTTGGGAATACATATCGATGGATTACATGTCTGGCCTTACATCCACCAAGAAAGGCAATGATTGTGTATTTGTGGTGGTTGATCGATTTTCAAATATGGCCATTCTCACAGCCTGCAAGAAGAGCATCATAATGGGAGATACTACCAAGATATTCTTGGAATGAGTATGGGTCCATTTTGGGATACCACATACCATCATATCTGATTGGGACAATAGGTTCCTTAGCACATTTTGGTTGAGTCTTTGGTCATTTTTGGACACCAAGCTCACTAAATCCACTACCTTCCACCCTCAAACCGATGACTAGATAGAGGTCATCAATCGTATGATTGTGCACATCTTGCGCATGTATAAATATAAGCATCCATGTACATGTAATGAGAGTATTCCTTATGTTCAACGCAGCTACAAAAAGGCTCTCCATAGCTCCATCGACCATAGCCCATTTCAGGTGGGGCTGGGATTCCAATCCTTGTGTCCCATTGATGTTGCACTACCTCTTGAAACCACACATAAATAATCTTCCCATGTTTAGTCTAAGGCTGAAAAAGCCACCAGATTCATTGAGTGGATTCAACACATTCACTAATAGGTCCATGTGATTTTGCAGAAAGCCAATGCTAAGTACAAGAAACGTCATGATCAACACTAGGTACTGCATAAGCTTTAGGTGGGAGACAAGGTTTGGTTACATTTGTAGAAAGAATGACTTACGGGCCCCATCAGAAGCTTTGTCCACTTCTCTATGGGCCTTACATTATCACCAAGGCTGTGGGAGACAATGATTTTGAGCTCAACACTCCCCCCTTCCTTGGATTGCACCCAATGTTCAATGTGGACCTCCTTCGACCATATTTTCCACCATTATTGGAAACCTCAGAGATCGCAGAATAGTTGACACCAACATAGCTCAACCCTGATTGCATGGAACAGACATCCACTGATGAGATAGTGGACACGCATGTCAAGGGAACTCGCCAGTATAGGATCCAACTTTATTGGGTTGTCAAGGAAGGGAAGCTCCTGCACCAAGGAAAATGGCTCACCCAGGGCCAAATTCATCAGAAATTTCCTCACTTGATGGGGGAACTCAATGCAATGAATACCATTTCTTCCTAAGGAGGGAGGAATGATCCAAGTGGATATCGGTGGCTACCCACCTATTCCAACTAACTCCTTTTAATAGTTTTAGTTCAACACATTGTTCTGTAATTATTTGTAATTGTGGGTTCTACACTTTCTGGGCTGTCTGAATCCCTACACAGCTTCCAGATGGAGATTAGTGTCCACCCACCTAATCCATCTGACTTATTTTGGAAGCTTTCATGTCAGTACATCTTTTTGTACTTCCAGGGCCATTTTGGGGCCCTAAACAATGTTTTGTTGCCTTTCCATAGTCAAACTGTAGATGGAGTTAGAGTTTGACAACATAATGTGTAGTTATCAAAAATACCTTTCCAATTGGCTATCACACGCCTAAAATAGAGGTCACATGGAAATGTTATGACCTTGAGAAGTTGAGGTACCAACTTACCGATCAGGGCCCACATAGCTTTTGGTGTTTCATCTCCTAGGGTTAGGTTTTTGGATGTCTAGGGTTTTGTAATTCATGAGTAATTTTAAAAAAGCCTCTGGAGCCTCATTGTAATCATTCTACTCAGAAGAATGCACGTAACAACCACATCTCTTCTTAGAGATAACTACCACCATTCGAGCAAATTGTTTTTAGTTCTGCAGTTTACAGTTTCAACCTATTTTATTTATTTAATAGAAGTTATTGTTCACTAGATATTTGTTGTTGTTCTCTGCATTTCTGTGTTATTGTATTCAATCTATTATTAATTTTGTTCCACTCCTAAATCCATATCAGAAAATCATCAATGGGAGGGATTTATTCAAGGTGAAACTTATATATAATGCATTTAAACCTCAGAGAGAAGACATTCATGGATTCGTCCAATTTATTGCTCAGGTTGAGTAAATCATGACACAACTCAACATAATTATAACTAGCAAAGGCATCTAGAAATTCATGTGTAATTTGCTCTCGTGTATGGATGGAAGTGGTTGGAAAGGTCTTGCACCAACCTTTGACTCGACCTTCCAAAGTAAGGGTAAAAAATCTGAAGATAGTACCTTTGTGAGAATAATAGTTTAAACATAACTAAACAATATGTTCAGAGGCAGACACTTTTCCCTCACCATAAAATCTAACTCGCAAAAAGAGATCTATCAAATTTCTAGGAGTGTTGCGAGGTATAGGACCAAAAACGCATCTCCATAAAGGGATTCAGGAAGGAGCCAAGGATACTGATTGAGAAAAACTAACACAACAAACTCCAAGGGATCAACTTGTCTTTTGTCCCTCCTTCTAGTGTCGTTTTGTTAATGCAAGGAAAAATCCCAACATAAACATAAGGGAGAATTTCCTAATGGCAAGTCCCAAATTAGACCTACTCTTGTTTGAATAGCAACCTCCACCAATATATGGGCTCAAATGTCGCTAACTAAATGAATTTATGGATTTTCATCAAAACTAGGATAATTTCTAAATGCATGTCTATTCTAATATGACAGTGAAATCATGTTCTAAAGAGAAGTTGCAGTCCTATTTAACAATAGTAGAATCAATTACAGGTGTATAATTTAATGTGAAAAATGGAAGTAGTTCCAATTTTACATAATAAAATCATATTACACACTTGTTTGAATATAGATGTTCATAACCATGCTATTGTAATTGAATTCACAATTCATTTATAATCATTTCCTACAAATGAAAATGGGAAAGAATGAAAAAATGAAACATTTGTAGAAAAAAATCACCAACAATGCAATAAATGATCCATGAAGGTGCTTGCTATTATCCTCCTTCAAAGAAGTAATTCATTTTCAGGAATACAACAACAACAAGAGAGCTTTCCTATCTGTCTTTGAGTGCAATAAAGAATTATACAATACACACTTTTAGATATCTAGCACCCCTCCCTTTATTGTGTATTATACTTCCTAAATACTTGAGGGTGGACTATTGGTCTTCCTAATTAAATGACCGTTCGATTACAACTTCCCTACTCTTCCCATTCCCATTAAATTTAAATTTTCTGGAGCCAAAATAAATCATTGCATAATATTCCTTCCTATAATGATGTTCCTTGGAAAGGTGAGAAACTCTAAATATTTGGGGGTGAAGGGATTTCCCCCTGAAAAGTTGGTCCAGATGATGGCCAACTATAGGTGAACCTATTCATTCACTGCAAAATTGTGACGATGGTTTAGGATAAACAATTGACTGAAAAGAAGACAAAATTCGTCCCCCTAGTCTTACCCTTTTGGAAACATGAATGTCAAACTCTGAATGCCCGTTTCTTTCCTATAGCAAGGTCCCGACTTGGCTATTCATTTTGATTTGGGTGGATGTTTGGTTGAACTATGTATTACTTCCATCTCTCAATTTGTGTCATTCATTCTCTGGTGACAGGTTCTCTATTGCTTGCAAAAACAAGTGAAGTCCCACATTGGCTTAGGTATGTTGAATCATGATATTTCCTCCCAAAGGAAATAGCCATATGAATGAGTGTATTAATCTGACTTTTGTGGCTAAGACAACTTTCACTCTACCCATCTCTTTCCCAAACAATGAAGTTTCCCTATTCTTTTCTTCCTTTTATAATATTTAAAGTTATCCCTACTATGGTATGAAAATAAGGTAGGGATGTTGTCAATGCTATCCCACTTGGCTCTTTCCAGTTTGAATAGATGCCTTTGTTATTAATTAGTCAGGGTCTGTATGATTTCATGTGAGTTTGTTATCATGTGAGTTATTACTATAATACTTCTTCCACTATGTAGGGATCTTATGTGTGTGAGAGGTCACATTGGGTGATACGCGTATAAGAGTATTCTTGTTACTTATCGTCTGTAATCAAGATGGTAGCGTATATCTGTGCAAGTAGATTTGTGGGTACGAGAGAAAGTTTACAGGACTTAAGTTGGCACTTGAATAATAGTGAACCATGGGTTATGCATGGGTAATCCATTCGGCGAATTCACGAGTTGTGGGGTTTCAAGATAAAAAAATGTATACATTAATGTTCAGGCCAGGAAAACCCACGAAAGGTTTCCCACATCGATTCTTTCGAAAAGGACTAAGCATACAGTATGCGGGTTCACAATTGAGTATTTGAAAAGACATTCTCAAATAGGTTTCTCTCTTGGCGCAGTCACCAGAACATTTTGTGTTATTTCGGTGACATCGGTTTGAGGCACAAAGGTGGAATAAAATTTTAGGGCATGATCAACTTTGTGATACATGAGTCCCAACAGGTATGTCGTGTGGCGTGAAGTTTCATGGTTTTTCGGAAGGCTATGGATTAGGCTTCTTCAGATCTTCCGTAAGGGCGTGCACCCACATCCTATAATGGTCATGCTCGCGGCTTGTAGGTTGCAATAATAGGTATATGTAGGTTACATAGTGCTTAGAAAACGACCTCATCCCTGTGGGTGCCATCTAATGAAAATGATTCAAAAAAGTATATGTATTCATGGTCCTTCTAAGTTCGCAGGAGAACTTGTTTACTGTTGATTTGTGTAGTTATCCATGTTACTATATATGTTCTTGCTTACAAGCGAATGTTTCATTTTATTCAGAAAAAAACGAGAAGTATTCTCATCCTGCATAGATAGAGGAAAGAATAAGTGCATCTTTTATACAATTTTCTCATTTGATTTACATATATTTACAATCCAACCAATTTGACTAAACCCTACTCATCAAAACTGAGCTCCCATTAGTATGACACACAACATGATTTTCTCCATGTTTACTCTAATTTAATATTAATGGTTCAACAAGGTTAATATGTATTTATGTTACTCTTAATCATAGATAGATATGAAGACAAAATTAAATGATTTTTAATCATTTACTTCCTCACTGGGCTTAAATACAAACTTGGAATTTTTTTCTTATGTTTCACTTTCCAAATTTTGTTCCCAACTCTGCAGTTTAGTTACTACATTGATGATAAAGTTATAAGATCTTTCTTTTTCTTGGACACTAATCCCCCAAAAACTTAACTAGTAAATAAACTAAAAAAGAATATGTTGCATTGAATAAGTAACATGAATACTTTCATTTTCCCTTTCCATGACAATAATTCTATTGTTTTTTACAATTTTTTAATTTGTCTCATTAATCTCATGCTAGTAATGCTACTAAGGTGTTATAATGACATTAAACAACATTGTGTCAATTTCCTAGATTGTCTCACAATGATATTACTTCACTGATATCTCACTAGCATTTAAATTTATTTTATTTTCTTGATTGTAGGATCATGGTGAACTTGTTCAAAAATCATGCATTAAGTAAAGTTGTATTTGTAGCCTTTTGGTTATTTATCGTGAAGGATATATTTTCCCAATGATAGTTTGACATCCTTCTACAATTGTTATCTAGTGTGATCGATCACATTTCATAGTAGATATTTGAAATGTGCATATCTATTGGATATATGTTGTATCCTTTGCAGGTAGACTTAGTCACATCCCAATGGGGGTTTGATGGATAGCCCTCGAATGAAGGGGGTCCAAGGGAGACTGATTCCCCCCATTGGTGGGGGTGGGGGGGAGGGGGGCGGGGCGGCATTGGGGTCAATATGTGTTATTTCAGCCAATGGTTTCAACCCATTGTAATATATTCCTGGTTAATGAATTAGGGTTGTAACTTAATCCATGTTAACAAATTAAGGTTTATTGAAGCTACATAATAATTAATTATTTGTATGGTGAATTATCCCACTTGTTAAATACTTTTCAATAAATGGGGGTAGTGGGAAGGCATTTATATAATCAACTACTAGAGGCAATAATGCCCATTGGTTATCTACACCAAGACAACTTTTTAGTACTAACATATTTTTTCAATGAGTTTGCAACATTCTTCAAGGTATCACCTTTCCCAACRATACTTTGTTTTGTTTAACCATGTCTCTAAAAAAATGGTATTGCACATCATATTCTTTGTCTTAGAATGATAAGAAAGGTTATTTKCCATAAAAWTTGGACTTGAGTTCTCACAACCTCTTCCTATGKTTTATGAACAAAACCATTCTTGAAAACAATATTTACAACCATAGTGACTTCCTTACTTTCATGGTCACCACCATGTCTTCAATTTGGCAATGMACATTAGAGAAATTTTGAGGTCTAAAATGGGCCTCGTAAGGAAAATAATAGTTAAAATAATAAAATAGGAGTTATGAATTTTTCAAAGGGAAAGAAAGAAAAATATTTTTTTCAGTCATATTTTTTACTTATCTCCTTATAGGTTTACTAAAATTTCAAGTGTAGGCACTTGTTGGATGTGAAATTTAATTGTTCATCCAATGAGTGCCTACAATTGAAATTTAAGAAACCTACAAGGAGATAAGTTGAAAATACAATGGGAAAATTGTTGTAATATTCACCAATACTGAGAGGGGGGGTGAATCAATATTGAGCATTTTTTACCATTTTTAATAACTACATGTAAACATTAAATTATCAACAATGTATCACTTATGATTGCATTCAACATATCATAAACATATAACCAATGATACACGGTACACAAGAATTTTACGTGGAAACCAAAATGGGAGAAAACCGCATAACACTTTTTAATATATATCTTGAAGATTACATTCACCAGAAGCACCACCTTCCAAAATTCTCCATCACCAACTGGAAGGAGGCACCAAATCCCCTATTTACGAGCTCCAAACTAAAGGAAGCTAAATCTCCCTAAATTTTTTAGCTCTAACTGAAAGGAGGTTCCAACCCCCTAGTTTACAAGCACCAACCTGAAGGAAGCTCCAACTCCCTAGATTCTCCAGCTCCAACTGGAAGGAGGCTCCAACCACCTAGTTTTATGAGCACCAACTTAAAGAAAGTTTCAAATCCCCTGCAAGCATAAACCTACTATCTGAAGACACCAATCTTCTCGTGCACCACCCAACCACCCTTATTTCGCAAGCACCAACCTGAAGGAGAATCCGATCTCCCACCTTGCACCACCCTACCACCCTTAAATATAAATGGTGGACTCAACCTATCATTGTTAATGTCATTGATACTGATACATCATCATTATAAAATCTATATCCACTACAACTGATGCATCATTATCATCAAAACTGGATCTACCACAATTGATACATCAACATCATCAAAACTAGATCCACCATAATTGATACATCAACATCATCAACCTAGGTCCACTTATAAACTGGTTCAAGATAAATATCCT